>CAKAJA020000021.1:0-78906 GCA_916610235.2 Lasioglossum morio
GTATATAACGTATATGCCGCGTATATAACGTATATGATGCGAATGTAACGTATATGACGCGTATATAGCGTGTATGGCGTGTATATAACGTATATGACGCGCATATAACGTGTATGACGCTTATATAACGTATGTGACGCGTATATAACGTATATGACGCGTATATAACGTATATGACGTGTATATAACGTGAATGACGCGTATATAACGTATATGATGTGAATATAACGTATATGACGCGTATAAAACGTATATGTCGCGTATATAACGTATATGACGCGTATATAGCGTATATGACGCGTATATAACGTATATGACGCGTATATAACGTATATGACGCGTACATAAAGTATATGTCGCGCATATAACGAATGTGACGCGTATATAACGTATATGACACGTATATAACGTGTCTGACGTGTATATAACGTATGTGACGGGTATATAGCGTGTATGACGCGTATATAACGTATATGACACGTATATAACGTGTCTGACGCGTATATAACGTATGTGGCCCGTATATAACGTATATGACGCGCATATAACGTATATGACGCGTATATAACGTATATGACGCGTATATAACGTATATGACGCGTATATAGCGTGTATGGCGTGTATATACCGTATAAGACGCGTATATAACGTATATGAAAGGTATATAACGTATATGTCGCGTGTATAAAGTGTATGACGCGTATATAACGTATGTGGCCCGTATATAACGTATATGACGCGTATATAGCGTATATGACGCGTATATAACGTATATGACGCGTATATATCGTATGTGACGCGCATATAACGTATATGACGCTAATATAACGTATATGGTGCGAATGTAACGTATATGACGCGTATATAGCGTGTATGGCGTGTATATACCGTATAAGACGCGTATATAACCTATATGAAAGGTATATAACGTATACGTCGCGTGTATAAAGTGTATGACGCGTATATAACGTATGTGGCCCGAATATAACGTATATGACGCTTATATAACGTATATGACGCGTATATAGCGTGTATGGCGTGTATATACTGTATAAGACGCGTATGTAACGTATATGAATGGTATATAACGTATATGCCGCGTATATAACGTATATGATGCGAATGTAACGTATATGACGCGTATATAACGTATATGACGCGTATATAGCGTGTATGACGTGTATATAACGCATATGACGCGTATATAACGTATATGACGCCTATAAAACGTATATGTCGCGTATATAACGTATGTGTCGCGTATATAACGTATATGACGCTTATATAACGTATATGACGCGTATATAGCGTGTATGGCGTGTATATACTGTATAAGACGCGTATGTAACGTATATGAATGGTATATAACGTATATGCCGCGTATATAACGTATATGATGCGAATGTAACGTATATGACGCGTATATAACGTATATGACGCGTATATAGCGTGTATGACGTGTATATAACGCATATGACGCGTATATAACGTATATGAAGCATATATAACGTATATGACGCGAATATAACGTATACGACCCGTATATACCGTGTCTGACGTGTATATAACGTATTTGACGCGTAGATAACATATATGCCGCGTATAAAACGTATATGTGGCGTATATTACGTGTCTGACGCGTATATAACGTATGTGACGCGTATATAGCGTGTATGGCGTGTATATACCGTATAAGCCGCGTACATAACGTGAATGAAAGGTATATAACGTATATGTCGCGTGTATAAAGTGTATGACGCGTATATAACGTATGTGGCCCGTATATAACGTATATGACGCGTATATAACGTATATGACGCGTATATAACGTATATGACGCGTATATATCGTATGTGACGCGTATATAACGAATATGACGCGTATATAACGTATATGACCCGTATGTAACGTATAAGATGCGTATATACCGTATATGACGCGTATATACCGTATATGACGCGTATATAACGTGTCTGCGTGTATATAACGTATGTGACGGGTATATAGCGTGTATGACGCGTATATAACGTATATGACACGTATATAACGTGTCTGACGCGTATATAACGTATGTGGCCCGAAAATAACGTATATGACGCATATATAGCGTATATGACGCGTATATAACGTATATGACGCGTATATATCGTATGTGACGCGTATATAACGTGAATGACGCGTATATAACGTATATGATGCGAATATAACGTATATGACGCGTATATAGCGTATATGACGCGTATATAACGTATATGACGCGTATATATCGTATGTGACGCGCATATAACGTATATGACGCTTATATAACGTATATGACGCGTATATAACGTATATGACGCGTATATGACGTATATGACGCGTATATAACGTATATGACGCGTATATAACGTGAATGACGCGTATATAACGTATATGATGCGAATATAACGTATATGACGCGTATATAGCGTATATGACGCGTATATAACGTATATGACGCGTATATATCGTATGTGACGCGCATATAACGTATATGACGCGTATATAGCGTGTATGGCGTGTATATACCGTATAAGACACGTATGTAACGTATATGAATGGTATATAACGTATATGTCGCGTATATAAAGTGTATGACGCGTATATAACGTATGTGGCCCGTATATAACGTATATGACGCGTATATAACGTATATGACACGTATATAACGTGTATGAGGCATATATTACGTATATGCCACGTATAAAACGTATATGTGGCGTATATAACGTGTATGACGCGTATATAACTTATATGACGCGTATATAACGTATATGACGCGTATATAACGTGTATGAATCGTATATAACATATATGCCGCGTATATAACATATATGCCGCGTATAAAACGTATATGACGCGTATATAACGTATATGAAGCGAAAATAACGTGTATGACGCGTATATAACATATATGACGCCTATAAAACGTATATGTCGCGTATATAACGTATGTGTCGCGTATATAACGTATATGACGCTTATATAACGTATATGACGCGTATATAGCGTGTATGGCGTGTATATACTGTATAAGACGCGTATGTAACGTATATGAATGGTATATAACGTATATGCCGCGTATATAACGTATATGATGCGAATGTAACGTATATGACGCGTATATAGCGTGTATGGCGTGTATATAACGTATATGACGCGCATATATCGTATATGACGCGTATATAACGTATATGACGCGTATATAACGTATATGACGCGTACATAACGTATATGTCGCGCATATAACGTATGTGACGCGTATATAACGTATATGACACGTATATAACGTGTCTGACGTGTATATAACGTATGTGACGGGTATATAGCGTGTATGACGCGTATATAACGTATATGACACGTATATAACGTGTCTGACGCGTATATAACGTATGTGGCCCGTATATAACGTATATGACGCGTATATAGCGTATATGACGCGTATGTAACGTATATGACGCGTATATATGGTATGTGACGTGTATATAACGTATATGACGCGTATATAACGTATATGACGCGTATATAATGTATATGACGCGTATATAACGTATATGACGCGTATATGACGCGTATATAACGTATATGCCGCGTATATAACGTATATGATGAGAATATAACGTATATGACGCGTATATAGCGTGTATGGCGTGTATATACCGTATAAGACGCGTATATAACGTGAATGAAAGGTATATAACGTATATGTCGCGTGTATAAAGTGTATGACGCGTATATAACGTATGTGGCCCGTATATAACGTATATGACGCGTATATAACGTATATGACGCGTGTATAACGTATATGACGCGTATATATCGTATGTGACGCGTATATAACGTATATGACGCGTATATAACGTATATGACCCGTATGTAACGTATAAGATGCGTATATACCTTATATGACGCGCATATACCGTATATGACGCGTATATACCGTATATGACGCGCATATACCGTATATGACGCGTATATAACGTATATGACGCGCATATAACGTATATGACGCGTATATAACGTATGTGACGCGTATATAACGTGAATGACGCGTATATAACGTATATGATGCGAATGTAACGTATATGACGCGTATATAGCGTGTATGGCGTGTATATAACGTATATGACGCGCATATAACGTATATGACGCGTATATAACGTATGTGACGCGTATATAACGTATATGACGCGTATATAACGTATATGACGTGTATATAACGTGAATGACGCGTATATAACGTATATGATGTGAATATAACGTATATGACGTGTATATAACGTATGTGACGGGTATATAACGTACATGACGCGTATATAGCGTATATGACACGTATATAACGTGTCTGACGCGTATATAACGTATGTGGCCCGTATATAACGTATATGACGCGTATATAGCGTATATGACGCGTATATAACGTATATGACGCGTATATATGGTATGTGACGTGTATATAACGTGTATGACGCGTACATAACTTATATGACGCGTATATAACGTATATGACGCGTATATAACGTGTATGAATCGTATATAACATATATGCCGCGTATATAACATATATGCCGCGTATAAAACGTATATGACGCGTATATAACGTATATGAAGCGAAAATAACGAGTATGACGCGTATATAACATATATGACGCCTATAAAACGTATATGTCGCGTATATAACGTATGTGTCGCGTATATAACGTATATGACGCTTATATAACGTATATGACGCGTATATAGCGTGTATGGCGTGTATATACTGTATAAGACGCGTATGTAACGTATATGAATGGTATATAACGTATATGACGCGTATATAACGTATATGACGCGTACATAACGTATATGTCGCGCATATAACGTATGTGACGCGTATATAACGTGTCTGACGCGTATATAACGTATGTGGCCCGTATATAACGTATATGACGCGTATATAACGTATATGACGCGTATATAACGTATATGACGCGTATATAACGTATATGACGTGTATATAACGTGAATGACGCGTATATAACGTATATGATGTGAATATAACGTATATGACGCGTATAAAACGTATATGTCGCGTATATAACGTATATGACGCGTATATAGCGTATATGACGCGTATATAACGTATATGACGCGTATATAACGTATATGACGCGTACATAACGTATATGTCGCGCATATAACGTATGTGACGCGTATATAACGTATATGACACGTATATAACGTGTCTGACGTGTATATAACGTATGTGACGGGTATATAGCGTGTATGACGCGTATATAACGTATATGACACGTATATAACGTGTCTGACGCGTATATAACGTATGTGGCCCGTATATAACGTATATGACGCGTATATAACGTATATGACGCGTATATAACGTATATGACGCGTATATAACGTATATGACGCGTATATAGCGTGTATGGCGTGTATATACCGTATAAGACGCGTATATAACGTATATGAAAGGTATATAACGTATATGTCGCGTGTATAAAGTGTATGACGCGTATATAACGTATGTGGCCCGTATATAACGTATATGACGCGTATATAGCGTATATGACGCGTATATAACGTATATGACGCGTATATATCGTATGTGACGCGCATATAACGTATATGACGCTAATATAACGTATATGGTGCGAATGTAACGTATATGACGCGTATATAGCGTGTATGGCGTGTATATACCGTATAAGACGCGTATATAACCTATATGAAAGGTATATAACGTATACGTCGCGTGTATAAAGTGTATGACGCGTATATAACGTATGTGGCCCGAATATAACGTATATGACGCGTATATAACGTATATGACGCGTATATAGCGTGTATGACGTGTATATAACGCATATGACGCGTATATAACGTATATGAAGCATATATAACGTATATGACGCGAATATAACGTATACGACCCGTATATACCGTGTCTGACGTGTATATAACGTATTTGACGCGTAGATAACATATATGCCGCGTATAAAACGTATATGTGGCGTATATAACGTGTCTGACGCGTATATAACGTATGTGACGCGTATATAACGTATATGATGAGAATATAACGTATATGACGCGTATATAGCGTGTATGGCGTGTATATACCGTATAAGACGCGTACATAACGTGAATGAAAGGTATATAACGTATATGTCGCGTGTATAAAGTGTATGACGCGTATATAACGTATGTGGCCCGTATATAACGTATATGACGCGTATATAACGTATATGACGCGTATATAACGTATATGACGCGAATATATCGTATGTGACGCGTATATAACGAATATGACGCGTATATAACGTATATGACCCGTATGTAACGTATAAGATGCGTATATACCGTATATGACGCGTATATACCGTATATGACGCGTATATAACGTATATGACGCGCATATAACGTATATGACGCGTATATAACGTATATGACACGTATATAACGTGTCTGACGTGTATATAACGTATGTGACGGGTATATAGCGTGTATGACGCGTATATAACGTATATGACACGTATATAACGTGTCTGACGCGTATATAACGTATGTGGCCCGTATATAACGTATATGACGCATATATAGCGTATATGACGCGTATATAACGTATATGACGCGTATATATCGTATGTGACGCGTATATAACGTGAATGACGCGTATATAACGTATATGATGCGAATATAACGTATATGACGCGTATATAGCGTATATGACGCGTATATAACGTATATGACGCGTATATATCGTATGTGACGCGCATATAACGTATATGACGCTTATATAACGTATATGACGCGTATATGACATATATGACGCGTATATAACGTATATGATGCGAATATAACGTATATGACGCGTATATAGCGTATATGACGCGTATATAACGTATATGACGCGTATATATCGTATGTGACGCGCATATAACGTATATGACGCGTATATAGCGTGTATGGCGTGTATATACCGTATAAGACGCGTATGTAACGTATATGAATGGTATATAACGTATATGTCGCGTATATAAAGTGTATGACGCGTATATAACGTATGTGGCCCGTATATAACGTATATGCCGCGTATATAACGTATATGACACGTATATAACGTGTATGAGGCATATATTACGTATATGCCACGTATAAAACGTATATGTGGCGTATATAACGTGTATGACGCGTATATAACTTACATGACGCGTATATAACGTATATGACGCGTATATAACGTGTATGAATCGTATATAACATATATGCCGCGTATATAACATATATGCCGCGTATAAAACGTATATGACGCGTATATAACGTATATGAAGCGAAATTAACGTGTATGACGCGTATATAACATATATGACGCCTATAAAACGTATATGTCGCGTATATAACGTATGTGTCGCGTATATAACGTATATGACGCTTATATAACGTATATGACGCGTATATAGCGTGTATGGCGTGTATATACCGTATAAGACGCGTATATAACCTATATGAAAGGTATATAACGTATACGTCGCGTGTATAAAGTGTATGACGCGTATATAACGTATGTGGCCCGAATATAACGTATATGACGCGTATATAACGTATATGACGCGTATATAGCGTGTATGACGTGTATATAACGCATATGACGCGTATATAACGTATATGAAGCATATATAACGTATATGACGCGA
The DNA here is from genome assembly GCA_916610235.2 of Lasioglossum morio. Classification (NCBI taxonomy): domain Eukaryota; kingdom Metazoa; phylum Arthropoda; class Insecta; order Hymenoptera; family Halictidae; genus Lasioglossum; species Lasioglossum morio. The sequence goes on from CAKAJA020000021.1 coordinate 7,713, forward strand.
ATATAACGTATACGACCCGTATATACCGTGTCTGACGTGTATATAACGTATTTGACGCGTAGATAACATATATGCCGCGTATAAAACGTATATGTGGCGTATATAACGTGTCTGACGCGTATATAACGTATGTGACGCGTATATAACGTATATGACGCGAATATAACGTATACGACCCGTATATACCGTGTCTGACGTGTATATAACGTATTTGACGCGTAGATAACATATATGCCGCGTATAAAACGTATATGTGGCGTATATAACGTGTCTGACGCGTATATAACGTATGTGACGCGTATATAACGTATATGATGAGAATATAACGTATATGAAGCGTATATAGCGTGTATGGCGTGTATATACCGTATAAGCCGCGTACATAACGTGAATGAAAGGTATATAACGTATATGTCGCGTGTATAAAGTGTATGACGCGTATATAACGTATGTGGCCCGTATATAACGTATATGACGCGTATATAACGTATATGACGCGTATATAACGTATATGACGCGTATATATCGTATGTGACGCGTATATAACGAATATGACGCGTATATAACGTATATGACCCGTATGTAACGTATAAGATGCGTATATACCGTATATGACGCGTATATACCGTATATGACGCGTATATAACGTATATGACGCGCATATAACGTATATGACGCGTATATAACGTATATGACACGTATATAACGTGTCTGACGTGTATATAACGTATGTGACGGGTATATAGCGTGTATGACGCGTATATAACGTATATGACACGTATATAACGTGTCTGACGCGTATATAACGTATGTGGCCCGTATATAACGTATATGACGCATATATAGCGTATATGACGCGTATATAACGTATATGACGCGTATATATCGTATGTGACGCGTATATAACGTGAATGACGCGTATATAACGTATATGATGCGAATATAACGTATATGACGCGTATATAGCGTATATGACGCGTATATAACGTATATGACGCGTATATATCGTATGTGACGCGCATATAACGTATATGACGCTTATATAACGTATATGACGCGTATATGACGTATATGACGCGTATATAACGTATATGACGCGTATATAACGTGAATGACGCGTATATAACGTATATGATGCGAATATAACGTATATGACGCGTATATAGCGTATATGACGCGTATATAACGTATATGACGCGTATATATCGTATGTGACGCGCATATAACGTATATGACGCTTATATAGCGTGTATGGCGTGTATATACCGTATAAGACGCGTATGTAACGTATATGAATGGTATATAACGTATATGTCGCGTATATAAAGTGTATGACGCGTATATAACGTATGTGGCCCGTATATAACGTATATGCCGCGTATATAACGTATATGACACGTATATAACGTGTATGAGGCATATATTACGTATATGCCACGTATAAAACGTATATGTGGCGTATATAACGTGTATGACGCGTATATAACTTATATGACGCGTATATAACGTATATGACGCGTATATAACGTGTATGAATCGTATATAACATATATGCCGCGTATATAACATATATGCCGCGTATAAAACGTATATGACGCGTATATAACGTATATGAAGCGAAAATAACGTGTATGACGCGTATATAACATATATGACGCCTATAAAACGTATATGTCGCGTATATAACGTATGTGTCGCGTATATAACGTATATGACGCTTATATAACGTATATGATGCGTATATAGCGTGTATGGCGTGTATATACCGTATAAGACGCGTATATAACCTATATGAAAGGTATATAACGTATACGTCGCGTGTATAAAGTGTATGACGCGTATATAACGTATGTGGCCCGAATATAACGTATATGACGCTTATATAACGTATATGACGCGTATATAGCGTGTATGACGTGTATATAACGCATATGACGCGTATATAACGTATATGAAGCATATATAACGTATATGACGCGAATATAACGTATACGACCCGTATATACCGTGTCTGACGTGTATATAACGTATTTGACGCGTAGATAACATATATGCCGCGTATAAAACGTATATGTGGCGTATATAACGTGTCTGACGCGTATATAACGTATGTGACGCGTATATAACGTATATGATGAGAATATAACGTATATGACGCGTATATAGCGTGTATGGCGTGTATATACCGTATAAGCCGCGTACATAACGTGAATGAAAGGTATATAACGTATATGTCGCGTGTATAAAGTGTATGACGCGTATATAACGTATGTGGCCCGTATATAACGTATATGACGCGTATATAACGTATATGACGCGTATATAACGTATATGACGCGTATATATCGTATGTGACGCGTATATAACGAATATGACGCGTATATAACGTATATGACCCGTATGTAACGTATAAGATGCGTATATACCGTATATGACGCGTATATACCGTATATGACGCGTATATAACGTATATGACGCGTATATAACGTATATGACGCGTATATAACGTATATGACACGTATATAACGTGTCTGACGTGTATATAACGTATGTGACGGGTATATAGCGTGTATGACGCGTATATAACGTATATGACACGTATATAACGTGTCTGACGCGTATATAACGTATGTGGCCCGTATATAACGTATATGACGCGTATATAGCGTATATGACGCGTATATAACGTATATGACGCGTATATATCGTATGTGACGCGTATATAACGTGAATGACGCGTATATAACGTATATGATGCGAATATAACGTATATGACGCGTATATAGCGTATATGACGCGTATATAACGTATATGACGCGTATATATCGTATGTGACGCGTATATAACGTATGTGGCCCGTATATAACGTATATGACGCGTATATAGCGTATATGACGCGTATATAACGTATGTGACGGGTATATAGCGTGTATGACGCGTATATAACGTATATGACACGTATATAACGTGTCTGACGCGTATATAACGTATGTGGCCCGTATATAACGTATATGACGCGTATATAGCGTATATGACGCGTATATAACGTATATGACGCGTATATATCGTATGTGACGCGTATATAACGTGAATGACGCGTATATAACGTATATGATGCGAATATAACGTATATGACGCGTATATAGCGTATATGACGCGTATATAACGTATATGACGCGTATATATCGTATGTGACGCGCATATAACGTATATGACGCTTATATAACGTATATGACGCGTATATAACGTATATGAGGCGTATATGACGTATATGACGCGTATATAACGTATATGACGCGTATATAACGTGAATGACGCGTATATAACGTATATGATGCGAATATAACGTATATGACGCGTATATAGCGTATATGACGCGTATATAACGTATATGACGCGTATATATCGTATGTGACGCGTATATAACGTATATGACGCGTATATAGCGTGTATGGCGTGTATATACCGTATAAGACGCGTATGTAACGTATATGAATGGTATATAACGTATATGTCGCGTATATAAAGTGTATGACGCGTATATAACGTATGTGGCCCGTATATAACGTATATGACGCGTATATAACGTATATGACACGTATATAACGTGTATGAGGCATATATTACGTATATGCCACGTATATAACGTATATGTGGCGTATATAACGTATATGACCCGTATGTAACGTATAAGATGCGTATATACCGTATATGACGCGTATATACCGTATATGACGCGTATATAACGTATATGACGCGTATATAACGTATATGACGCGTATATAACGTATATGACACGTATATAACGTGTCTGACGTGTATATAACGTATGTGACGGGTATATAGCGTGTATGACGCGTATATAACGTATATGACACGTATATAACGTGTCTGACGTGTATATAACGTATTTGACGGGTATATAGCGTGTATGACGCGTATATAACGTATATGACACGTATATAACGTGTCTGACGCGTATATAACGTATGTGGCCCGTATATAACGTATATGACGCATATATAGCGTATATGACGCGTATATAACGTATATGACGCGTATATATCGTATCTGACGCGTATATAACGTGAATGACGCGTATATAACGTATATGATGCGAATATAACGTATATGACGCGTATATAGCGTATATGACGCGTATATAACGTATATGACGCGTATATATCGTATGTGACGCGCATATAACGTATATGACGCGTATATAACGTATATGACGCGTATATAACGTATATGACGCGTATATAACGTATATGACGCGTATATAACGTATATGACGCGTATATAACGTGAATGACGCGTATATAACGTATATGATGCGAATATAACGTATATGACGCGTATATAGCGTATATGACGCGTATATAACGTATATGACGCGTATATATCGTATGTGACGCGCATATAACGTATATGACGCTTATATAACGTATATGACGCGTATATGACGTATATGACGCGTATATAACGTATATGACGCGTACATAACGTGAATGACGCGTATATAACGTATATGATGCGAATATAACGTATATGACGCGTATATAGCGTATATGACGCGTATATAACGTATATGACGCGTATATATCGTATGTGACGCGCATATAACGTATATGACGCTTATATAGCGTGTATGGCGTGTATATACCGTATAAGACGCGTATGTAACGTATATGAATGGTATATAACGTATATGTCGCGTATATAAAGTGTATGACGCGTATATAACGTATGTGGCCCGTATATAACGTATATGCCGCGTATATAACGTATATGACACGTATATAACGTGTATGAGGCATATATTACGTATATGCCACGTATAAAACGTATATGTGGCGTATATAACGTGTATGACGCGTATATAACTTATATGACGCGTATATAACGTATATGACGCGTATATAACGTGTATGAATCGTATATAACATATATGCCGCGTATATAACATATATGCCGCGTATAAAACGTATATGACGCGTATATAACGTATATGAAGCGAAAATAACGTGTATGACGCGTATATAACATATATGACGCCTATAAAACGTATATGTCGCGTATATAACGTATGTGTCGCGTATATAACGTATATGACGCTTATATAACGTATATGATGCGTATATAGCGTGTATGGCGTGTATATACCGTATAAGACGCGTATATAACCTATATGAAAGGTATATAACGTATACGTCGCGTGTATAAAGTGTATGACGCGTATATAACGTATGTGGCCCGAATATAACGTATATGACGCGTATATAACGTATATGACGCGTATATAGCGTGTATGACGTGTATATAACGCGTATGACGCGTATATAACGTATATGAAGCATATATAACGTATATGACGCGAATATAACGTATACGACCCGTATATACCGTGTCTGACGTGTATATAACGTATTTGACGCGTAGATAACATATATGCCGCGTATAAAACGTATATGTGGCGTATATAACGTGTCTGACGCGTATATAACGTATGTGTCGCGTATATAACGTATATGACGCTTATATAACGTATATGACGCGTATATAGCGTGTATGGCGTGTATATACTGTATAAGACGCGTATGTAACGTATATGAATGGTATATAACGTATATGCCGCGTATATAACGTATATGATGCGAATGTAACGTATATGACGCGTATATAGCGTGTATGGCGTGTATATAACGTATATGACGCGCATATATCGTATATGACGCGTATATAACGTATATGACGCGTATATAACGTATATGACGTGTATATAACGTGAATGACGCGTATATAACGTATATGATGTGAATATAACGTATATGACGCGTATAAAACGTATATGTTGCGTATATAACGTATATGACGCGTATATAGCGTATATGACGCGTATATAACGTATATGACGCGTATATAACGTATATGACGCGTACATAACGTATATGTCGCGCATATAACGTATGTGACGCGTATATAACGTATATGACACGTATATAACGTGTCTGACGTGTATATAACGTATGTGACGGGTATATAGCGTGTATGACGCGTATATAACGTATATGACACGTATATAACGTGTCTGACGCGTATATAACGTATGTGGCCCGTATATAACGTATATGACGCGTATATAGCGTATATGACGCGTATGTAACGTATATGACGCGTATATATGGCATGTGACGTGTATATAACGTATATGACGCGTATATAACGTATATGACGCGTATATAACGTATATGCCGCGTATATAACATATATGCCGCGTATAAAACGTATATGACGCGTATATAACGTATATGACGCGTATATATCGTATGTGACGCGTATATAACGAATATGACGCGTATATAACGTATATGACCCGTATGTAACGTATAAGATGCGTATATACCGTATATGACGCGTATATACCGTATATGACGCGTATATAACGTATATGACGCGCATATAACGTATATGACGCGTATATAACGTATATGACACGTATATAACGTGTCTGACGTGTATATAACGTATGTGACGGGTATATAGCGTGTATGACGCGTATATAACGTATATGACACGTATATAACGTGTCTGACGCGTATATAACGTATGTGGCCCGTATATAACGTATATGACGCATATATAGCGTATATGACGCGTATATAACGTATATGACGCGTATATATCGTATGTGACGCGTATATAACGTGAATGACGCGTATATAACGTATATGATGCGAATATAACGTATATGACGCGTATATAGCGTATATGACGCGTATATAACGTATATGACGCGTATATATCGTATGTGACGCGTATATAACGTATGTGGCCCGTATATAACGTATATGACGCGTATATAGCGTATATGACGCGTATATAACGTATGTGACGGGTATATAGCGTGTATGACGCGTATATAACGTATATGACACGTATATAACGTGTCTGACGCGTATATAACGTATGTGGCCCGTATATAACGTATATGACGCATATATAGCGTATATGACGCGTATATAACGTATATGACGCGTATATATCGTATGTGACGCGTATATAACGTGTATGACGCGTATATAACGTATATGATGCGAATATAACGTATATGACGCGTATATAGCGTATATGACGCGTATATAACGTATATGACGCGTATATAACGTATGTGACGCGTATATAACGTATATGTCGCTTATATAACGTATATGACGCGTATATAACGTATATGAGGCGTATATGACGTATATGACGCGTATATAACGTATATGACGCGTATATAACGTGAATGACGCGTATATAACGTATATGATGCGAATATAACGTATATGACGCGTATATAGCGTATATGACGCGTATATAACGTATATGACGCGTATATAACGTATGTGACGCGTATATAACGTATATGACGCGTATATAGCGTGTATGGCGTGTATATACCGTATAAGACGCGTATGTAACGTATATGAATGGTATATAACGTATATGTCGCGTATATAAAGTGTATGACGCGTATATAACGTATGTGGCCCGTATATAACGTATATGACGCGTATATAACGTATATGACACGTATATAACGTGTATGAGGCATATATTACGTATATGCCACGTATATAACGTATATGTGGCGTATATAACGTATATGACCCGTATGTAACGTATAAGATGCGTATATACCGTATATGACGCGTATATACCGTATATGACGCGTATATAACGTATATGACGCGTATATAACGTATATGACGCGTATATAACGTATATGACACGTATATAACGTGTCTGACGTGTATATAACGTATGTGACGGGTATATAGCGTGTATGACGCGTATATAACGTATATGACACGTATATAACGTGTCTGACGTGTATATAACGTATGTGACGGGTATATAGCGTGTATGACGCGTATATAACGTATATGACACGTATATAACGTGTCTGACGCGTATATAACGTATGTGGCCCGTATATAACGTATATGACGCATATATAGCGTATATGACGCGTATATAACGTATATGACGCGTATATATCGTATCTGACGCGTATATAACGTGAATGACGCGTATATAACGTATATGATGCGAATATAACGTATATGACGCGTATATAGCGTATATGACGCGTATATAACGTATATGACGCGTATATATCGTATGTGACGCGCATATAACGTATATGACGCTTATATAACGTATATGACGCGTATATAACGTATATGACGCGTATATGACGTATATGACGCGTATATAACGTATATGACGCGTATATAACGTGAATGACGCGTATATAACGTATATGATGCGAATATAACGTATATGACGCGTATATAGCGTATATGACGCGTATATAACGTATATGACGCGTATATATCGTATGTGACGCGCATATAACGTATATGACGCTTATATAACGTATATGACGCGTATATGACGTATATGACGCGTATATAACGTATATGACGCGTACATAACGTGAATGACGCGTATATAACGTATATGATGCGAATATAACGTATATGACGCGTATATAGCGTATATGACGCGTATATAACGTATATGACGCGTATATATCGTATGTGACGCGCATATAACGTATATGACGCTTATATAACGTATATGACGCGTATATAACGTATATGACGCGTATATATCGTATGTGACGCGTATATAACGTGAATGACGCGTATATAACGTATATGATGCGAATATAACGTATATGACGCGTATATAGCGTATATGACGCGTATATAACGTATATGACGCGTATATATCGTATGTGACGCGCATATAACGTATATGACGCTTATATAACGTATATGACGCGTATATGACGTATATGACGCGTATATAACGTATATGACGCGTATATAACGTGAATGACGCGTATATAACGTATATGATGCGAATATAACGTATATGACGCGTATATAGCGTATATGACGCGTATATAACGTATATGACGCGTATATATCGTATGTGACGCGCATATAACGTATATGACGCTTATATAGCGTGTATGGCGTGTATATACCGTATAAGACGCGTATGTAACGTATATGAATGGTATATAACGTATATGTCGCGTATATAAAGTGTATGACGCGTATATAACGTATGTGGCCCGTATATAACGTATATGCCGCGTATATAACGTATATGACACGTATATAACGTGTATGAGGCATATATTACGTATATGCCACGTATAAAACGTATATGTGGCGTATATAACGTGTATGACGCGTATATAACTTATATGACGCGTATATAACGTATATGACGCGTATATAACGTGTATGAATCGTATATAACATATATGCCGCGTATATAACATATATGCCGCGTATAAAACGTATATGACGCGTATATAACGTATATGAAGCGAAAATAACGTGTATGACGCGTATATAACATATATGACGCCTATAAAACGTATATGTCGCGTATATAACGTATGTGTCGCGTATATAACGTATATGACGCTTATATAACGTATATGACGCGTATATAGCGTGTATGGCGTGTATATACCGTATAAGACGCGTATATAACCTATATGAAAGGTATATAACGTATACGTCGCGTGTATAAAGTGTATGACGCGTATATAACGTATGTGGCCCGAATATAACGTATATGACGCTTATATAACGTATATGACGCGTATATAGCGTGTATGACGTGTATATAACGCATATGACGCGTATATAACGTATATGAAGCATATATAACGTATATGACGCGAATATAACGTATACGACCCGTATATACCGTGTCTGACGTGTATATAACGTATTTGACGCGTAGATAACATATATGCCGCGTATAAAACGTATATGTGGCGTATATAACGTGTCTGACGCGTATATAACGTATGTGACGCGTATATAACGTATATGATGAGAATATAACGTATATGACGCGTATATAGCGTGTATGCGTGTATATACCGTATAAGACGCGTATATAACGTGAATGAAAGGTATATAACGTATATGTCGCGTGTATAAAGTGTATGACGCGTATATAACGTATGTGGCCCGTATATAACGTATATGACGCGTATATAACGTATATGACGCGTATATAACGTATATGACGCGTATATATCGTATGTGACGCGTATATAACGAATATGACGCGTATATAACGTATATGACCCGTATGTAACGTATAAGATGCGTATATACCGTATATGACGCGTATATACCGTATATGACGCGTATATAACGTATATGACGCGCATATAACGTATATGACGCGTATATAACGTATATGACACGTATATAACGTGTCTGACGTGTATATAACGTATGTGACGGGTATATAGCGTGTATGACGCGTATATAACGTATATGACACGTATATAACGTGTCTGACGCGTATATAACGTATGTGGCCCGTATATAACGTATATGACGCGTATATAGCGTATATGACGCGTATATAACGTATATGACGCGTATATATCGTATGTGACGCGTATATAACGTGAATGACGCGTATATAACGTATATGATGCGAATATAACGTATATGACGCGTATATAGCGTATATGACGCGTATATAACGTATATGACGCGTATATATCGTATGTGACGCGCATATAACGTATGTGGCCCGTATATAACGTATATGACGCGTATATAACGTATATGACGCGTATATAACGTATGTGACGGGTATATAGCGTGTATGACGCGTATATAACGTATATGACACGTATATAACGTGTCTGACGCGTATATAACGTATGTGGCCCGTATATAACGTATATGACGCATATATAGCGTATATGACGCGTATATAACGTATATGACGCGTATATATCGTATGTGACGCGTATATAACGTGAATGACGCGTATATAACGTATATGATGCGAATATAACGTATATGACGCGTATATAGCGTATATGACGCGTATATAACGTATATGACGCGTATATATCGTATGTGACGCGCATATAACGTATATGACGCTTATATAACGTATATGACGCGTATATAACGTATATGAGGCGTATATAACGTATATGACGCGTATATAACGTATATGACGCGTATATAACGTGAATGACGCGTATATAACGTATATGATGCGAATATAACGTATATGACGCGTATATAGCGTATATGACGCGTATATAACGTATATGACGCGTATATATCGTATGTGACGCGCATATAACGTATATGACGCGTATATAGCGTGTATGGCGTGTATATACCGTATAAGACGCGTATGTAACGTATATGAATGGTATATAACGTATATGTCGCGTATATAAAGTGTATGACGCGTATATAACGTATGTGGCCCGTATATAACGTATATGACGCGTATATAACGTATATGACACGTATATAACGTGTATGAGGCATATATTACGTATATGACGCGTATATAACGTATATGACGCGTATATAACGTATATGACCCGTATGTAACGTATAAGATGCGTATATACCGTATATGACGCGTATATAACGTATATGACGCGTATATAACGTATATGACGCGTATATAACGTATATGACGCGTATATAACGTATATGACACGTATATAACGTGTCTGACGTGTATATAACGTATGTGACGGGTATATAGCGTGTATGACGCGTATATAACGTATATGACACGTATATAACGTGTCTGACGTGTATATAACGTATGTGACGGGTATATAGCGTGTATGACGCGTATATAACGTATATGACACGTATATAACGTGTCTGACGCGTATATAACGTATGTGGCCCGTATATAACGTATATGACGCATATATAGCGTATATGACGCGTATATAACGTATATGACGCGTATATAACGTATCTGACGCGTATATAACGTGAATGACGCGTATATAACGTATATGATGCGAATATAACGTATATGACGCGTATATAGCGTATTTGACGCGTATATAACGTATATGACGCGTATATATCGTATGTGACGCGCATATAACGTATATGACGCTTATATAACGTATATGACGCGTATATAACGTATATGACGCGTATATGACGTATATGACGCGTATATAACGTATATGACGCGTATATAACGTGAATGACGCGTATATAACGTATATGATGCGAATATAACGTATATGACGCGTATATAGCGTATATGACGCGTATATAACGTATATGACGCGTATATATCGTATGTGACGCGCATATAACGTATATGACGCTTATATAACGTATATGACGCGTATATGACGTATATGACGCGTATATAACGTATATGACGCGTACATAACGTGAATGACGCGTATATAACGTATATGATGCGAATATAACGTATATGACGCGTATATAGCGTATATGACGCGTATATAACGTATATGACGCGTATATATCGTATGTGACGCGCATATAACGTATATGACGCTTATATAGCGTGTATGGCGTGTATATACCGTATAAGACGCGTATGTAACGTATATGAATGGTATATAACGTATATGTCGCGTATATAAAGTGTATGACGCGTATATAACGTATGTGGCCCGTATATAACGTATATGCCGCGTATATAACGTATATGACACGTATATAACGTGTATGAGGCATATATTACGTATATGCCACGTATAAAACGTATATGTGGCGTATATAACGTGTATGACGCGTATATAACTTATATGACGCGTATATAACGTATATGACGCGTATATAACGTGTATGAATCGTATATAACATATATGCCGCGTATATAACATATATGCCGCGTATAAAACGTATATGACGCGTATATAACGTATATGAAGCGAAAATAACGTGTATGACGCGTATATAACATATATGACGCCTATAAAACGTATATGTCGCGTATATAACGTATGTGTCGCGTATATAACGTATATGACGCTTATATAACGTATATGATGCGTATATAGCGTGTATGGCGTGTATATACCGTATAAGACGCGTATATAACCTATATGAAAGGTATATAACGTATACGTCGCGTGTATAAAGTGTATGACGCGTATATAACGTATGTGGCCCGAATATAACGTATATGACGCGTATATAACGTATATGACGCGTATATAGCGTGTATGACGTGTATATAACGCATATGACGCGTATATAACGTATATGAAGCATATATAACGTATATGACGCGAATATAACGTATACGACCCGTATATACCGTGTCTGACGTGTATATAACGTATTTGACGCGTAGATAACATATATGCCGCGTATAAAACGTATATGTGGCGTATATAACGTGTCTGACGCGTATATAACGTATGTGTCGCGTATATAACGTATATGACGCTTATATAACGTATATGACGCGTATATAGCGTGTATGGCGTGTATATACTGTATAAGACGCGTATGTAACGTATATGAATGGTATATAACGTATATGCCGCGTATATAACGTATATGATGCGAATGTAACGTATATGACGCGTATATAGCGTGTATGGCGTGTATATAACGTATATGACGCGCATATATCGTATATGACGCGTATATAACGTATATGACGCGTATATAACGTATATGACGTGTATATAACGTGAATGACGCGTATATAACGTATATGATGTGAATATAACGTATATGACGCGTATAAAACGTATATGTTGCGTATATAACGTATATGACGCGTATATAGCGTATATGACGCGTATATAACGTATATGACGCGTATATAACGTATATGACGCGTACATAACGTATATGTCGCGCATATAACGTATGTGACGCGTATATAACGTATATGACACGTATATAACGTGTCTGACGTGTATATAACGTATGTGACGGGTATATAGCGTGTATGACGCGTATATAACGTATATGACACGTATATAACGTGTCTGACGCGTATATAACGTATGTGGCCCGTATATAACGTATATGACGCGTATATAGCGTATATGACGCGTATGTAACGTATATGACGCGTATATATGGCATGTGACGTGTATATAACGTATATGACGCGTATATAACGTATATGACGCGTATATAACGTATATGCCGCGTATATAACATATATGCCGCGTATAAAACGTATATGACGCGTATATAACGTATATGAAGCGAAAATAACGTGTATGACGCGTATATAACATATATGACGCCTATAAAACGTATATGTCGCGTATATAACGTATGTGTCGCGTATATAACGTATATGACGCTTATATAACGTATATGACGCGTATATAGCGTGTATGGCGTGTATATACCGTATAAGACGCGTATATAACCTATATGAAAGGTATATAACGTATACGTCGCGTGTATAAAGTGTATGACGCGTATATAACGTATGTGGCCCGAATATAACGTATATGACGCGTATATAACGTATATGACGCGTATATAGCGTGTATGACGTGTATATAACGCATATGACGCGTATATAACGTATATGAAGCATATATGTCGTATATGACGCGAATATAACGTATACGACCCGTATATACCGTGTCTGACGTGTATATAACGTATTTGACGCGTAGATAACATATATGCCGCGTATAAAACGTATATGTGGCGTATATAACGTGTCTGACGCGTATATAACGTATGTGACGCGTATATAACGTATATGATGAGAATATAACGTATATGACGCGTATATAGCGTGTATGGCGTGTATATACCGTATAAGCCGCGTACATAACGTGAATGAAAGGTATATAACGTATATGTCGCGTGTATAAAGTGTATGACGCGTATATAACGTATGTGGCCCGTATATAACGTATATGACGCGTATATAACGTATATGACGCGTATATAACGTATATGACGCGTATATATCGTATGTGACGCGTATATAACGAATATGACGCGTATATAACGTATATGACCCGTATGTAACGTATAAGATGCGTATATACCGTATATGACGCGTATATACCGTATATGACGCGTATATAACGTATATGACGCGTATATAACGTATATGACGCGTATATAACGTATATGACACGTATATAACGTGTCTGACGTGTATATAACGTATGTGACGGGTATATAGCGTGTATGACGCGTATATAACGTATATGACACGTATATAACGTGTCTGACGCGTATATAACGTATGTGGCCCGTATATAACGTATATGACGCATATATAGCGTATATGACGCGTATATAACGTATATGACGCGTATATATCGTATGTGACGCGTATATAACGTGAATGACGCGTATATAACGTATATGATGCGAATATAACGTATATGACGCGTATATAGCGTATATGACGCGTATATAACGTATATGACGCGTATATATCGTATGTGACGCGCATATAACGTATATGACGCTTATATAACGTATATGACGCGTATATAACGTATATGACGCGTATATGACGTATATGACGCGTATATAACGTATATGACGCGTATATAACGTGAATGACGCGTATATAACGTATATGATGCGAATATAACGTATATGACGCGTATATAGCGTATATGACGCGTATATAACGTATATGACGCGTATATAGCGTGTATGGCGTGTATATACTGTATAAGACGCGTATGTAACGTATATGAATGGTATATAACGTATATGCCGCGTATATAACGTTTATGATGCGAATGTAACGTATATGACGCGTATATAGCGTGTATGGCGTGTATATAACGTATATGACGCGCATATATCGTATATGACGCGTATATAACGTATATGACGCGTATATAACGTAAATGACGTGTATATAACGTGAATGACGCGTATATACCGTATATGATGTGAATATAACGTATATGACGCGTATAAAACGTATATGTCGCGTATATAACGTATATGACGCGTATATAGCGTATATGACGCGTATATAACGTATATGACGCGTATATAACGTATATGACGCGTACATAACGTATATGTCGCGCATATAACGTATGTGACGCGTATATAACGTATATGACACGTATATAACGTGTCTGACGTGTATATAACGTATGTGACGGGTATATAGCGTGTATGACGCGTATATAACGTATATGACACGTATATAACGTGTCTGACGCGTATATAACGTATGTGGCCCGTATATAACGTATATGACACGTATATAACGTGTCTGACGTGTATATAACGTATGTGACGGGTATATAGCGTGTATGACGCGTATATAACGTATATGACGCGTATATAACGTATATGACGCGTATATAACGTATATGACGCGTATATAACGTATATGACGCGTATATGACGCGTATATAACGTATATGCCGCGTATATAACGTATATGATGAGAATATAACGTATATGACGCGTATATAGCGTGTATGGCGTGTATATACCGTATAAGACGCGTATATAACGTGAATGAAAGGTATATAACGTATATGTCGCGTGTATAAAGTGTATGACGCGTATATAACGTATGTGGCCCGTATATAACGTATATGACGCGTATATAACGTATATGACGCGTGTATAACGTATATGACGCGTATATATCGTATGTGACGCGTATATAACGTATATGACGCGTATATAACGTATATGACCCGTATGTAACGTATAAGATGCGTATATACCTTATATGACGCGCATATACCGTATATGACGCGTATATACCGTATATGACGCGCATATACCGTATATGACGCGTATATAACGTATATGACGCGCATATAACGTATATGACGCGTATATAACGTATGTGACGCGTATATAACGTGAATGACGCGTATATAACGTATATGATGCGAATATAACGTATATGACGCGTATAAAACGTATATGTCGGGTATATAACGTATATGACGCGTATATATCGTATGTGACGCGTATATAACGTATATGACGCGTATATAACGTATATGACGCGTATATAACGTATATGACGCGTATATAGCGTGTATGGCGTGTATATACCGTATAAGACGCGTATATAACGTATATGAAAGGTATATAACGTATATGTCGCGTGTATAAAGTGTATGACGCGTATATAACGTATGTGGCCCGTATATAACGTATATGACGCGTATATAACGTATATGATGCGAATGTAACGTATATGACGCTTATATAACGTATATGACGCGTATATAGCGTGTATGGCGTGTATATACTGTATAAGACGCGTATGTAACGTATATGAATGGTATATAACGTATATGCCGCGTATATAACGTATATGATGCGAATGTAACGTATATGACGCGTATATAGCGTGTATGGCGTGTATATAACGTATATGAAAGGTATATAACGTATATGTCGCGTGTATAAAGTGTATGACGCGTATATAACGTATGTGGCCCGTATATAACGTATATGACGCGTATATAGCGTATATGACGCGTATATAACGTATATGACGCGTATATATCGTATGTGACGCGCATATAACGTATATGACGCTAATATAACGTATATGGTGCGAATGTAACGTATATGACGCGTATATAGCGTGTATGGCGTGTATATACCGTATAAGACGCGTATATAACCTATATGAAAGGTATATAACGTATACGTCGCGTGTATAAAGTGTATGACGCGTATATAACGTATGTGGCCCGAATATAACGTATATGACGCGTATATAACGTATATGACGCGTATATAGCGTGTATGACGTGTATATAACGCATATGACGCGTATATAACGTATATGAAGCATATATAACGTATATGACGCGAATATAACGTATACGACCCGTATATACCGTGTCTGACGTGTATATAACGTATTTGACGCGTAGATAACATATATGCCGCGTATAAAACGTATATGTGGCGTATATAACGTGTCTGACGCGTATATAACGTATGTGACGCGTATATAACGTATATGATGAGAATATAACGTATATGACGCGTATATAGCGTGTATGGCGTGTATATACCGTATAAGACGCGTACATAACGTGAATGAAAGGTATATAACGTATATGTCGCGTGTATAAAGTGTATGACGCGTATATAACGTATGTGGCCCGTATATAACGTATATGACGCGTATATAACGTATATGACGCGTATATAACGTATATGACGCGTATATATCGTATGTGACGCGTATATAACGAATATGACGCGTATATAACGTATATGACCTGTATGTAACGTATAAGATGCGTATATACCGTATATGACGCGTATATACCGTATATGACGCGTATATAACGTATATGATGCGAATATAACGTATATGACGCGTATATAACGTATATGACACGTATATAACGTGTCTGACGTGTATATAACGTATGTGACGGGTATATAGCGTGTATGACGCGTATATAACGTATATGACACGTATATAACGTGTCTGACGCGTATATAACGTATGTGGCCCGTATATAACGTATATGACGCATATATAGCGTATATGACGCGTATATAACGTATATGACGCGTATATATCGTATGTGACGCGTATATAACGTGAATGACGCGTATATAACGTATATGATGCGAATATAACGTATATGACGCGTATATAGCGTATATGACGCGTATATAACGTATATGACGCGTATATATCGTATGTGACGCGCATATAACGTATATGACGCTTATATAACGTATATGACGCGTATATAACGTATATGACGCGTATATGACGTATATGACGCGTATATAACGTATATGACGCGTATATAACGTGAATGACGCGTATATAACGTATATGATGCGAATATAACGTATATGACGCGTATATAGCGTATATGACGCGTATATAACGTATATGACGCGTATATATCGTATGTGACGCGTATATAACGTATATGACGCGTATATAGCGTGTATGGCGTGTATATACCGTATAAGACGCGTATGTAACGTATATGAATGGTATATAACGTATATGTCGCGTATATAAAGTGTATGACGCGTATATAACGTATGTGGCCCGTATATAACGTATATGACGCGTATATAACGTATATGACACGTATATAACGTGTATGAGGCATATATTACGTATATGCCACGTATAAAACGTATATGTGGCGTATATAACGTGTATGACGCGTATATAACTTATATGACGCGTATATAACGTATATGACGCGTATATAACGTGTATGAATCGTATATAACATATATGCCGCGTATATAACATATATGCCGCGTATAAAACGTATATGACGCGTATATAACGTATATGAAGCGAAAATAACGTGTATGACGCGTATATAACATATATGACGCCTATAAAACGTATATGTCGCGTATATAACGTATGTGTCGCGTATATAACGTATATGACGCTTATATAACGTATATGACGCGTATATAGCGTGTATGGCGTGTATATACTGTATAAGACGCGTATGTAACGTATATGAATGGTATATAACGTATATGCCGCGTATATAACGTATATGATGCGAATGTAACGTATATGACGCGTATATAGCGTGTATGGCGTGTATATACTGTATAAGACGCGTATGTAACGTATATGAATGGTATATAACGTATATGCCGCGTATATAACGTATATGATGCGAATGTAACGTATATGACGCGTATATAGCGTGTATGGCGTGTATATAACGTATATGACGCGCATATATCGTATATGACGCGTATATAACGTATGTGACGCGTATATAACGTATATGACGCGTATATAACGTATATGACGTGTATATAACGTGAATGACGCGTATATAACGTATATGATGTGAATATAACGTATATGACGCGTATAAAACGTATATGTCGCGTATATAACGTATATGATGCGTATATAGCGTATATGACGCGTATATAACGTATATGACGCGTATATAACGTATATGACGCGTACATAACGTATATGTCGCGCATATAACGTATGTGACGCGTATATAACGTATATGACACGTATATAACGTGACTGACGTGTATGTAACGTATGTGACGGGTATATAGCGTGTATGACGCGTATATAACGTATATGACACGTATATAACGTGTCTGACGCGTATATAACGTATGTGGCCCGTATATAACGTATATGACGCGTATATAACGTATATGACGCGTGTATAACGTGTATGGCGTGTATATACCGTATAAGATGCGTATATAACGTGAATGAAAGGTATATAACGTATATGTCGCGTGTATAAAGTGTATGACGCGTATATAACGTATGTGGCCCGTATATAACGTATATGACGCGTATATAACGTATATGACGCGTGTATAACGTATATGACGCGTATATATCGTATGTGACGCGTATATAACGTATATGACGCGTATATAACGTATATGACCCGTATGTAACGTATAAGATGCGTATATACCGTATATGACGCGCATATACCGTATATGACGCGTATATACCGTATATGACGCGCATATACCGTATATGACGCGTATATAACGTATATGACGCGCATATAACGTATATGACGCGTATATAACGTATGTGACGCGTATATAACGTGAATGACGCGTATATAACGTATATGATGCGAATATAACGTATATGACGCGTATAAAACGTATATGTCGGGTATATAACGTATATGACGCGTATATATCGTATGTGACGCGTATATAACGTATATGACGCGTATATAACGTATATGACGCGTATATAACGTATATGACGCGTATATAACGTATATGACGCGTATATAGCGTGTATGGCGTGTATATTCCGTATAAGACGCGTATATAACGTATATGAAAGGTATATAACGTATATGTCGCGTGTATAAAGTGTATGACGCGTATATAACGTATGTGGCCCGTATATAACGTATATGACGCGTATATAGCGTATATGACGCGTATATAACGTATATGACGCGTATATATCGTATGTGACGCGCATATAACGTATATGACGCTAATATAACGTATATGGTGCGAATGTAACGTATATGACGCGTATATAGCGTGTATGGCGCGTATATACCGTATAAGACGCGTATATAACCTATATGAAAGGTATATAACGTATACGTCGCGTGTATAAAGTGTATGACGCGTATATAACGTATGTGGCCCGAATATAACGTATATGACGCGTATATAACGTATATGACGCGTATATAACGTATATGATGTGAATATAACGTATATGACGCGTATAAAACGTATATGTCGCGTATATATCGTATATGACGCGTATATAGCGTATATGACGCGTATATAACGTATATGCCGCGTATATAACGTATATGATGCGAATGTAACGTATATGACGTGTATATAACGTGAATGACGCGTATATAACGTATATGATGCGAATATAACGTATATGACGCGTATAAAACGTATATGTCGCGTATATAACGTATATGACGCGTATATAGCGTATATGACGCGTATATAACGTATATGACGCGTATATAACGTATATGACGCGTACATAACGTATATGCCGCGCATATAACGTATGTGACGCGTATATAACGTATATTACACGTATATAACGTATATGACGCGTGTATAACGTGTATGGCGTGTATATACCGTATAAGATGCGTATATAACGTGAATGAAAGGTATATAACGTATATGCCGCGTATATAACGTATATGATGCGAATGTAACGTATATGACGTGTATATAACGTGAATGACGCGTATATAACGTATATGATGCGAATATAACGTATATGACGCGTATAAAACGTATATGTCGCGTATATAACGTATATGACGCGTATATAGCGTATATGACGCGTATATAACGTATATGACGCGTATATAACGTATATGACGCGTACATAACGTATATGCCGCGCATATAACGTATGTGACGCGTATATAACGTATATTACACGTATATAACGTATATGACGCGTGTATAACGTGTATGGCGTGTATATACCGTATAAGATGCGTATATAACGTGAATGAAAGGTATATAACGTATATGTCGCGTGTATAAAGTGTATGACGCGTATATAACGTATGTGGCCCGTATATAACGTATATGACGCGTATATAACGTATATGACGCGTGTATAACGTATATGACGCGTATATATCGTATGTGACGCGTATATAACGTATATGACGCGTATATAACGTATATGACCCGTATGTAACGTATAAGATGCGTATATACCGTATATGACGCGCATATACCGTATATGACGCGTATATACCGTATATGACGCGCATATACCGTATATGACGCGTATATAACGTATATGACGCGCATATAACGTATATGACGCGTATATAACGTATGTGACGCGTATATAACGTGAATGACGCGTATATAACGTATATGATGCGAATATAACGTATATGACGCGTATAAAACGTATATGTCGGGTATATAACGTATATGACGCGTATATATCGTATGTGACGCGTATATAACGTATATGACGCGTATATAACGTATATGACGCGTATATAACGTATATGACGCGTATATAACGTATATGACGCGTATATAGCGTGTATGGCGTGTATATTCCGTATAAGACGCGTATATAACGTATATGAAAGGTATATAACGTATATGTCGCGTGTATAAAGTGTATGACGCGTATATAACGTATGTGGCCCGTATATAACGTATATGACGCGTATATAGCGTATATGACGCGTATATAACGTATATGACGCGTATATAACGTATATGACGCGTACATAACGTATATGCCGCGCATATAACGTATGTGACGCGTATATAACGTATATTACACGTATATAACGTGTCTGACGTGTATATAACGTATGTGACGGGTATATAGCGTGTATGACGCGTATATAACGTATATGACACGTATATAACGTGTCTGACGCGTATATAACGTATGTGGCCCGTATATAACGTATATGATGCGTATATAGCGTATATGACGCGTATATAACGTATATGACGCGTATATAACGTATATGACGCGTACATAACGTATATGTCGCGCATATAACGTATGTGACGCGTATATAACGTATATGACACGTATATAACGTGTCTGACGTGTATGTAACGTATGTGACGGGTATATAGCGTGTATGACGCGTATATAACGTATATGACACGTATATAACGTGTCTGACGCGTATATAACGTATGTGGCCCGTATATAACGTATATGACGCGTATATAACGTATATGACGCGTGTATAACGTGTATGGCGTGTATATACCGTATAAGATGCGTATATAACGTGAATGAAAGGTATATAACGTATATGTCGCGTGTATAAAGTGTATGACGCGTATATAACGTATGTGGCCCGTATATAACGTATATGACGCGTATATAACGTATATGACGCGTGTATAACGTATATGACGCGTATATATCGTATGTGACGCGTATATAACGTATATGACGCGTATATAACGTATATGACCCGTATGTAACGTATAAGATGCGTATATACCGTATATGACGCGCATATACCGTATATGACGCGTATATACCGTATATGACGCGCATATACCGTATATGACGCGTATATAACGTATATGACGCGCATATAACGTATATGACGCGTATATAACGTATGTGACGCGTATATAACGTGAATGACGCGTATATAACGTATATGATGCGAATATAACGTATATGACGCGTATAAAACGTATATGTCGGGTATATAACATATATGACGCGTACATATCGTATGTGACGCGTATATAACGTATATGACGCGTATATAACGTATATGACGCGTATATAACGTATATGACGCGTATATAACGTATATGACGCGTATATAGCGTGTATGGCGTGTATATACCGTATAAGACGCGTATATAACGTATATGAAAGGTATATAACGTATATGTCGCGTGTATAAAGTGTATGACGCGTATATAACGTATGTGGCCCGTATATAACGTATATGACGCGTATATAGCGTATATGACGCGTATATAACGTATGTGGCCCGTATATAACGTATATGACGCGTATATAGCGTATATGATGCGTATATAACGTATATGACGCGTATATATCGTATGTGACGCGTATATAACGTGAATGACGCGTATATAACGTATATGATGCGAATATAACGTATATGACGCGTATATAGCGTATATGACGCGTATATAACGTATATGACGCGTATATATCGTATGTGACGCGCATATAACGTATATGACGCTTATATAACGTATATGACGCGTATATAACGTATATGACGCGTATATGACGTATATGACGCGTATATAACGTATATGACGCGTATATAACGTGAATGACGCGTATATAACGTATATGATGCGAATATAACGTATATGACGCGTATATAGCGTATATGACGCGTATATAACGTATATGACGCGTATATATCGTATGTGACGCGCATATAACGTATATGACGCGTATATAGCGTGTATGGCGTGTATATACCGTATAAGTCGCGTATGTAACGTATATGAATGGTATATAACGTATATGTCGCGTATATAAAGTGTATGATGCGTATATAACGTATATGACGCGTATATATCGTATGTGACGCGTATATAACGTGAATGACGCGTATATAACGTATATGATGCGAATATAACGTATATGACGCGTATATAGCGTATATGACGCGTATATAACGTATATGACGCGTATATATCGTATGTGACGCGCATATAACGTATATGACGCTTATATAACGTATATGACGCGTATATAACGTATATGACGCGTATATGACGTATATGACGCGTATATAACGTATATGACGTGTATATAACGTGAATGACGCGTATATAAAGTATATGATGCGAATATAACGTATATGACGCGTATAAAACGTATATGTCGCGTATATAACGTATATGACGCGTATATAGCGTATATGACGCGTATATAACGTATATGACGCGTATATAACGTATATGACGCGTACATAACGTATATGTCGCGCATATAACGTATGTGACGCGTATATAACGTATATTACACGTATATAACGTGTCTGACGTGTATATAACGTATGTGACGGGTATATAGCGTGTATGACGCGTATATAACGTATATGACACGTATATAACGTGTCTGACGCGTATATAACGTATGTGGCCCGTATATAACGTATATGACGCATATATAGCGTATATGATGCGTATATAACGTATATGACGCGTATATATCGTATGTGACGCGTATATAACGTGAATGACTCGTATATAACGTATATGATGCGAATATAACGTATATGACGCGTATATAGCGTATATGACGCGTATATAACGTATATGACGCGTATATATCGTATGTGACGCGCATATAACGTATATGACGCTTATATAACGTATATGACGCGTATATAACGTATATGACGCGTATATGACGTATATGACGCGTATATAACGTATATGACGCGTATATAACGTATATGACGCGTACATAACGTATATGCCGCGCATATAACGTATGTGACGCGTATATAACGTATATTACACGTATATAACGTGTCTGACGTGTATATAACGTATGTGACGGGTATATAGCGTGTATGACGCGTATATAACGTATATGACACGTATATAACGTGTCTGACGCGTATATAACGTATGTGGCCCGTATATAACGTATATGATGCGTATATAGCGTATATGACGCGTATATAACGTATATGACGCGTATATAACGTATATGACGCGTACATAACGTATATGTCGCGCATATAACGTATGTGACGCGTATATAACGTATATGACACGTATATAACGTGTCTGACGTGTATGTAACGTATGTGACGGGTATATAGCGTGTATGACGCGTATATAACGTATATGACACGTATATAACGTGTCTGACGCGTATATAACGTATGTGGCCCGTATATAACGTATATGACGCGTATATAACGTATATGACGCGTGTATAACGTGTATGGCGTGTATATACCGTATAAGATGCGTATATAACGTGAATGAAAGGTATATAACGTATATGTCGCGTGTATAAAGTGTATGACGCGTATATAACGTATGTGGCCCGTATATAACGTATATGACGCGTATATAACGTATATGACGCGTGTATAACGTATATGACGCGTATATATCGTATGTGACGCGTATATAACGTATATGACGCGTATATACCGTATATGACGCGCATATACCGTATATGACGCGTATATAACGTATATGACGCGCATATAACGTATATGACGCGTATATAACGTATGTGACGCGTATATAACGTGAATGACGCGTATATAACGTATATGATGCGAATATAACGTATATGACGCGTATAAAACGTATATGTCGGGTATATAACGTATATGACGCGTATATATCGTATGTGACGCGTATATAACGTATATGAAGCGTATATAACGTATATGACGCGTATATAACGTATATGACGCGTATATAACGTATATGACGCGTATATAGCGTGTATGGCGTGTATATACCGTATAAGACGCGTATATAACGTATATGAAAGGTATATAACGTATATGTCGCGTGTATAAAGTGTATGACGCGTATATAACGTATGTGGCCCGTATATAGCGTATATGACGCGTATATAGCGTATATGACGCGTATATAACGTATGTGGCCCGTATATAACGTATATGACGCATATATAGCGTATATGATGCGTATATAACGTATATGACGCGTATATATCGTATGTGACGCGTATATAACGTGAATGACGCGTATATAACGTATATGATGCGAATATAACGTATATGACGCGTATATAGCGTATATGACGCGTATATAACGTATATGACGCGTATATATCGTATGTGACGCGCATATAACGTATATGACGCTTATATAACGTATATGACGCGTATATAACGTATATGACGCGTATATGACGTATATGACGCGTATATAACGTATATGACGCGTATATAACGTGTATGACGCGTATATAACGTATATGATGCGAATATAACGTATATGACGCGTATATAGCGTATATGACGCGTATATAACGTATATGACGCGTATATATCGTATGTGACGCGCATATAACGTATATGACGCGTATATAGCGTGTATGGCGTGTATATACCGTATAAGTCGCGTATGTAACGTATATGAATGGTATATAACGTATATGTCGCGTATATAAAGTGTATGATGCGTATATAACGTATATGACGCGTATATATCGTATGTGACGCGTATATAACGTGAATGACGCGTATATAACGTATATGATGCGAATATAACGTATATGACGCGTATATAGCGTATATGACGCGTATATAACGTATATGACGCGTATATATCGTATGTGACGCGCATATAACGTATATGACGCTTATATAACGTATATGACGCGTATATAACGTATATGACGCGTATATGACGTATATGACGCGTATATAACGTATATGACGTGTATATAACGTGAATGACGCGTATATAACGTATATGATGCGAATATAACGTATATGACGCGTATAAAACGTATATGTCGCGTATATAACGTATATGACGCGTATATAGCGTATATGACGCGTATATAACGTATATGACGCGTATATAACGTATATGACGCGTACATAACGTATATGTCGCGCATATAACGTATGTGACGCGTATATAACGTGAATGACGCGTATATAACGTATATGATGCGAATATAACGTATATGACGCGTATATAGCGTGTATGGCGTGTATATACCGTATAAGTCGCGTATGTAACGTATATGAATGGTATATAACGTATATGTCGCGTATATAAAGTGTATGATGCGTATATAACGTATATGACACGTATATAACGTGTCTGACGCGTATATAACGTATGTGGCCCGTATATAACGTATATGACGCATATATAGCGTATATGATGCGTATATAACGTATATGACGCGTATATATCGTATGTGACGCGTATATAACGTGAATGACTCGTATATAACGTATATGATGCGAATATAACGTATATGACGCGTATATAGCGTATATGACGCGTATATAACGTATATGACGCGTATATATCGTATGTGACGCGCATATAACGTATATGACGCTTATATAACGTATATGACGCGTATATAACGTATATGACGCGTATATGACGTATATGACGCGTATATAACGTATATGACGCGTATATAACGTGAATGACGCGTATATAACGTATATGATGTGAATATAACGTATATGACGCGTATAAAACGTATATGTCGCGTATATAACGTATATGACGCGTATATAGCGTATATGACGCGTATATAGCGTATATGACGCGTATATAACGTATATGACGCGTATATATCGTATGTGACGCGCATATAACGTATATGACGCTAATATAACGTATATGGTGCGAATGTAACGTATATGACGCGTATATAGCGTGTATGGCGTGTATATACCGTATAAGACGCGTATATAACCTGTATGAAAGGTATATAACGTATACGTCGCGTGTATAAAGTGTATGACGCGTATATAACGTATGTGGCCCGAATATAACGTATTTGACGCGTATATAACGTATATGACGCGTATATAGCGTGTATGACGTGTATATAACGCATATGACGCGTATATAACGTATATGAAGCATATATAACGTATATGAAGCGAATATAACGTATACGACCCGTATATACCGTGTCTGACGTGTATATAACGTATTTGACGCGTAGATAACATATATGCCGCGTATAAAACGTATATGTGGCGTATATAACGTGTCTGACGCGTATATAACGTATGTGACGCGTATATAACGTATATGATGAGAATATAACGTATATGACGCGTATATAGCGTGTATGGCGTGTATATACCGTATAAGACGCGTACATAACGTGAATGAAAGGTATATAACGTATATGTCGCGTGTATAAAGTGTATGACGCGTATATAACGTATGTGGCCCGTATATAACGTATATGACGCGTATATAACGTATATGACGCGTATATAACGTATATGACGCGTATATATCGTATGTGACGCGTATATAACGAATATGACGCGTATATAACGTATATGACCCGTATGTAACGTATAAGATGCGTATATACCGTATATGACGCGTATATACCGTATATGACGCGTATATAACGTATATGACGCGCATATAACGTATATGACGCGTATATAACGTATATGACACGTATATAACGTGTCTGACGTGTATATAACGTATGTGACGGGTATATAGCGTGTATGACGCGTATGTAACGTATATGACACGTATATAACGTGTCTGACGCGTATATAACGTATGTGGCCCGTATATAACGTATATGACGCATATATAGCGTATATGACGCGTATATAACGTATATGACGCGTATATATCGTATGTGACGCGTATATAACGTGAATGACGCGTATATAACGTATATGATGCGAATATAACGTATATGACGCGTATATAGCGTATATGACGCGTATATAACGTATATGACGCGTATATATCGTATGTGACGCGCATATAACGTATATGACGCTTATATAACGTATATGACGCGTATATAACGTATATGACGCGTATATGACGTATATGACGCGTATATAACGTATATGACGCGTATATAACGTGAATGACGCGTATATAACGTATATGATGCGAATATAACGTATATGACGCGTATATAGCGTATATGACGCGTATATAACGTATATGACGCGTATATATCGTATGTGACGCGTATATAACGTATATGACGCGTATATAGCGTGTATGGCGTGTATATACCGTATAAGACGCGTATGTAACGTATATGAATGGTATATAACGTATATGTCGCGTATATAAAGTGTATGACGCGTATATAACGTATGTGGCCCGTATATAAAGTATATGACGCGTATATAACGTATATGACACGTATATAACGTGTATGAGGCATATATTACGTATATGCCACGTATAAAACGTATATGTGGCGTATATAACGTGTATGACGCGTATATAACTTATATGACGCGTATATAACGTATATGACGCGTATATAACGTGTATGAATCGTATATAACATATATGCCGCGTATATAACATATATGCCGCGTATAAAACGTATATGACGCGTATATAACGTATATGAAGCGAAAATAACGTGTATGACGCGTATATAACATATATGACGCCTATAAAACGTATATGTCGCGTATATAACGTATGTGTCGCGTATATAACATATATGACGCTTATATAACGTATATGACGCGTATATAGCGTGTATGGCGTGTATATACTGTATAAGACGCGTACGTAACGTATATGAATGGTATATAACGTATATGCCGCGTATATAACGTATATGATGCGAATGTAACGTATATGACGCGTATATAGCGTGTATGGCGTGTATATAACGTATATGACGCGCATATATCGTATATGACGCGTATATAACGTATGTGACGCGTATATAACGTATATGACGCGTATATAACGTATATGACGTGTATATAACGTGAATGACGCGTATATAACGTATATGATGTGAATATAACGTATATGACGCGTATAAAACGTATATGTCGCGTATATAACGTATATGACGCGTATATAGCGTATATGACGCGTATATAACGTATATGACGCGTATATAACGTATATGACGCGTACATAACGTATATGTCGCGCATATAACGTATGTGACGCGTATATAACGTATATGACACGTATATAACGTGTCTGACGTGTATATAACGTATGTGACGGGTATATAGCGTGTATGACGCGTATATAACGTATATGACACGTATATAACGTGTCTGACGCGTATATAACGTATGTGGCCCGTATATAACGTATATGACGCGTATATAGCGTATATGACGCGTATATAACGTATATGACGCGTATATATGGTATGTGACGTGTATATAACGTATATGACGCGTATATAACGTATATGACGCGTATATAACGTATATGACGCGTATATAACGTATATGACGCGTATATGACGTATATGACGCGTATATAACGTATATGACGCGTATATAACGTATATGCCGCGTGTATAACGTATATGACGCGTATATATCGTATGTGACGCGTATATAACGTATATGACGCGTATATAACGTATATGACCCGTATGTAACGTATAAGATGCGTATATACCGTATATGACGCGCATATACCGTATATGACGCGTATATACCGTATATGACGCGCATATACCGTATATGACGCGTATATAACGTATATGACGCGCATATAACGTATATGACGCGTATATAACGTATGTGACGCGTATATAACGTGAATGACGCGTATATAACGTATATGATGCGAATATAACGTATATGATGCGTATAAAACGTATATGTCGGGTATATAACGTATATGACGCGTATATATCGTATGTGACGCGTATATAACGTATATGACGCGTATATAACGTATATGACGCGTATATAACGTATATGACGCGTATATAACGTATATGACGCGTATATAGCGTGTATGGCGTGTATATACCGTATAAGACGCGTATATAACGTATATGAAAGGTATATAACGTATATGTCGCGTGTATAAAGTGTATGACGCGTATATAACGTATGTGGCCCGTATATAACGTATATGACGCGTATATAGCGTATATGACGCGTATATAACGTATATGACGCGTATATATCGTATGTGACGCGCATATAACGTATATGACGCTAATATAACGTATATGGTGCGAATGTAACGTATATGACGCGTATATAGCGTGTATGGCGTGTATATACCGTATAAGACGCGTATATAACCTATATGAAAGGTATATAACGTATACGTCGCGTGTATAAAGTGTATGACGCGTATATAACGTATGTGGCCCGAATATAACGTATATGACGCGTATATAACGTATATGACGCGTATATAGCGTGTATGACGTGTATATAACGCATATGACGCGTATATAACGTATATGAAGCATATATAACGTATATGACGCGAATATAACGTATACGACCCGTATATACCGTGTCTGACGTGTATATAACGTATTTGACGCGTAGATAACATATATGCCGCGTATAAAACGTATATGTGGCGTATATAACGTGTCTGACGCGTATATAACGTTTGTGACGCGTATATAACGTATATGATGAGAATATAACGTATATGACGCGTATATAGCGTGTATGGCGTGTATATACCGTATAAGACGCGTACATAACGTGAATGAAAGGTATATAACGTATATGTCGCGTGTATAAAGTGTATGACGCGTATATAACGTATGTGGCCCGTATATAACGTATATGACGCGTATATAACGTATATGACGCGTATATAACGTATATGACGCGTATATATCGTATGTGACGCGTATATAACGTATATGATGCGAATATAACGTATATGACGCGTATATAGCGTATATGACGCGTATATAACGTATATGACGCGTATATATCGTATGTGACGCGCATATAACGTATATGACGCTTATATAACGTATATGACGCGTATATAACGTATATGACGCGTATATGACGTGTATGACGCGTATATAACGTATATGACGCGTATATAACGTGAATGACGCGTATATAACGTATATGATGCGAATATAACGTATATGACGCGTATATAGCGTATATGACGCGTATATAACGTATATGACGCGTATATATCGTATGTGACGCGCATATAACGTATATGACGCGTATATAGCGTGTATGGCGTGTATATACCGTATAAGACGCGTATGTAACGTATATGAATGGTATATAACGTATATGTCGCGTATATAAAGTGTATGACGCGTATATAACGTTTGTGGCCCGTATATAACGTATATGACGCGTATATAACGTATATGACACGTATATAACGTGTATGAGGCATATATTACGTATATGCCACGTATAAAACGTATATGTGGCGTATATAACGTGTATGACGCGTATATAACTTATATGACGCGTATATAACGTATATGACGCGTATATAACGTGTATGAATCGTATATAACATATATGCCGCGTATATAACATATATGCCGCGTATAAAACGTATATGACGCGTATATAACGTATATGAAGCGAAAATAACGTGTATGACGCGTATATAACATATATGACGCCTATAAAACGTATATGTCGCGTATATAACGTATGTGTCGCGTATATAACGTATATGACGCTTATATAACGTATATGACGCGTATATAGCGTGTATGGCGTGTATATACTGTATAAGACGCGTATGTAACGTATATGAATGGTATATAACGTATATGCCGCGTATATAACGTATATGATGCGAATGTAACGTATATGACGCGCATATATCGTATATGACGCGTATATAACGTATGTGACGCGCATATAACGTATATGACGCGTATATAGCGTGTATGGCGTGTATATACCGTATAAGTCGCGTATGTAACGTATATGAATGGTATATAACGTATATGTCGCGTATATAAAGTGTATGATGCGTATATAACGTATATGACGCGTATATATCGTATGTGACGCGTATATAACGTGAATGACGCGTATATAACGTATATGATGCGAATATAACGTATATGACGCGTATATAGCGTATATGACGCGTATATAACGTATATGACGCGTATATATCGTATGTGACGCGCATATAACGTATATGACGCTTATATAACGTATATGACGCGTATATAACGTATATGACGCGTATATGACGTATATGACGCGTATATAACGTATATGACGTGTATATAACGTGAATGACGCGTATATAACGTATATGATGCGAATATAACGTATATGACGCGTATAAAACGTATATGTCGCGTATATAACGTATATGACGCGTATATAGCGTATATGACGCGTATATAACGTATATGACGCGTATATAACGTATATGAAGCGTACATAACGTATATGTCGCGCATATAACGTATGTGACGCGTATATAACGTATATTACACGTATATAACGTGTCTGACGTGTATATAACGTATGTGACGGGTATATAGCGTGTATGACGCGTATATAACGTATATGACACGTATATAACGTGTCTGACGCGTATATAACGTATGTGGCCCGTATATAACGTATATGACGCATATATAGCGTATATGATGCGTATATAACGTATATGACGCGTATATATCGTATGTGACGCGTATATAACGTGAATGACTCGTATATAACGTATATGATGCGAATATAACGTATATGACGCGTATATAGCGTATATGACGCGTATATAACGTATATGACGCGTATATATCGTATGTGACGCGCATATAACGTATATGACGCTTATATAACGTATATGACGCGTATATAACGTATATGACGCGTATATGACGTATATGACGCGTATATAACGTATATGACGCGTATATAACGTATATGACGCGTACATAACGTATATGCCGCGCATATAACGTATGTGACGCGTATATAACGTATATTACACGTATATAACGTGTCTGACGTGTATATAACGTATGTGACGGGTATATAGCGTGTATGACGCGTATATAACGTATATGACACGTATATAACGTGTCTGACGCGTATATAACGTATGTGGCCCGTATATAACGTATATGATGCGTATATAGCGTATATGACGCGTATATAACGTATATGACGCGTATATAACGTATATGACGCGTACATAACGTATATGTCGCGCATATAACGTATGTGACGCGTATATAACGTATATGACACGTATATAACGTGTCTGACGTGTATGTAACGTATGTGACGGGTATATAGCGTGTATGACGCGTATATAACGTATATGACACGTATATAACGTGTCTGACGCGTATATAACGTATGTGGCCCGTATATAACGTATATGACGCGTATATAACGTATATGACGCGTGTATAACGTGTATGGCGTGTATATACCGTATAAGATGCGTATATAACGTGAATGAAAGGTATATAACGTATATGTCGCGTGTATAAAGTGTATGACGCGTATATAACGTATGTGGCCCGTATATAACGTATATGACGCGTATATAACGTATATGACGCGTGTATAACGTATATGACGCGTATATATCGTATGTGACGCGTATATAACGTATATGACGCGTATATAACGTATATGACCCGTATGTAACGTATAAGATGCGTATATACCGTATATGACGCGCATATACCGTATATGACGCGTATATACCGTATATGACGCGCATATACCGTATATGACGCGTATATAACGTATATGACGCGTATATAACGTATGTGACGCGTATATAACGTGAATGACGCGTATATAACGTATATGATGCGAATATAACGTATATGACGCGTATAAAACGTATATGTCGGGTATATAACGTATATGACGCGTATATATCGTATGTGACGCGTATATAACGTATATGACGCGTATATAACGTATATGACGCGTATATAACGTATATGACGCGTATATAACGTATATGACGCGTATATAGCGTGTATGGCGTGTATATACCGTATAAGACGCGTATATAACGTATATGAAAGGTATATAACGTATATGTCGCGTGTATAAAGTGTATGACGCGTATATAACGTATGTGGCCCGTATATAACGTATATGACGCGTATATAGCGTATATGACGCGTATATAACGTATGTGGCCCGTATATAACGTATATGACGCGTATATAGCGTATATGATGCGTATATAACGTATATGACGCGTATATATCGTATGTGACGCGTATATAACGTGAATGACGCGTATATAACGTATATGATGCGAATATAACGTATATGACGCGTATATAGCGTATATGACGCGTATATAACGTATATGACGCGTATATATCGTATGTGACGCGCATATAACGTATATGACGCTTATATAACGTATATGACGCGTATATAACGTATATGACGCGTATATGACGTATATGACGCGTATATAACGTATATGACGCGTATATAACGTGAATGACGCGTATATAACGTATATGATGCGAATATAACGTATATGACGCGTATATAGCGTATATGACGCGTATATAACGTATATGACGCGTATATATCGTATGTGACGCGCATATAACGTATATGACGCGTATATAGCGTGTATGGCGTGTATATACCGTATAAGTCGCGTATGTAACGTATATGAATGGTATATAACGTATATGTCGCGTATATAAAGTGTATGATGCGTATATAACGTATATGACGCGTATATATCGTATGTGACGCGTATATAACGTGAATGACGCGTATATAACGTATATGATGCGAATATAACGTATATGACGCGTATATAGCGTATATGACGCGTATATAACGTATATGACGCGTATATATCGTATGTGACGCGCATATAACGTATATGACGCTTATATAACGTATATGACGCGTATATAACGTATATGACGCGTATATGACGTATATGACGCGTATATAACGTATATGACGTGTATATAACGTGAATGACGCGTATATAACGTATATGATGCGAATATAACGTATATGACGCGTATAAAACGTATATGTCGCGTATATAACGTATATGACGCGTATATAGCGTATATGACGCGTATATAACGTATATGACGCGTATATAACGTATATGACGCGTACATAACGTATATGTCGCGCATATAACGTATGTGACGCGTATATAACGTATATTACACGTATATAACGTGTCTGACGTGTATATAACGTATGTGACGGGTATATAGCGTGTATGACGCGTATATAACGTATATGACACGTATATAACGTGTCTGACGCGTATATAACGTATGTGGCCCGTATATAACGTATATGACGCATATATAGCGTATATCATGCGTATATAACGTATATGACGCGTATATATCGTATGTGACGCGTATATAACGTGAATGACTCGTATATAACGTATATGATGCGAATATAACGTATATGACGCGTATATAGCGTATATGACGCGTATATAACGTATATGACGCGTATATATCGTATGTGACGCGCATATAACGTATATGACGCTTATATAACGTATATGACGCGTATATAACGTATATGACGCGTATATGACGTATATGACGCGTATATAACGTATATGACGCGTATATAACGTGAATGACGCGTATATAACGTATATGATGTGAATATAACGTATATGACGCGTATAAAACGTATATGTCGCGTATATAACGTATATGACGCGTATATAGCGTATATGACGCGTATATAGCGTATATGACGCGTATATAACGTATATGACGCGTATATATCGTATGTGACGCGCATATAACGTATATGACGCTAATATAACGTATATGGTGCGAATGTAACGTATATGACGCGTATATAGCGTGTATGGCGTGTATATACCGTATAAGACGCGTATATAACCTGTATGAAAGGTATATAACGTATACGTCGCGTGTATAAAGTGTATGACGCGTATATAACGTATGTGGCCCGAATATAACGTATTTGACGCGTATATAACGTATATGACGCGTATATAGCGTGTATGACGTGTATATAACGCATATGACGCGTATATAACGTATATGAAGCATATATAACGTATATGAAGCGAATATAACGTATACGACCCGTATATACCGTGTCTGACGTGTATATAACGTATTTGACGCGTAGATAACATATATGCCGCGTATAAAACGTATATGTGGCGTATATAACGTGTCTGACGCGTATATAACGTATGTGACGCGTATATAACGTATATGATGAGAATATAACGTATATGACGCGTATATAGCGTGTATGGCGTGTATATACCGTATAAGACGCGTACATAACGTGAATGAAAGGTATATAACGTATATGTCGCGTGTATAAAGTGTATGACGCGTATATAACGTATGTGGCCCGTATATAACGTATATGACGCGTATATAACGTATATGACGCGTATATAACGTATATGACGCGTATATATCGTATGTGACGCGTATATAACGAATATGACGCGTATATAACGTATATGACCCGTATGTAACGTATAAGATGCGTATATACCGTATATGACGCGTATATACCGTATATGACGCGTATATAACGTATATGACGCGCATATAACGTATATGACGCGTATATAACGTATATGACACGTATATAACGTGTCTGACGTGTATATAACGTATGTGACGGGTATATAGCGTGTATGACGCGTATGTAACGTATATGACACGTATATAACGTGTCTGACGCGTATATAACGTATGTGGCCCGTATATAACGTATATGACGCATATATAGCGTATATGACGCGTATATAACGTATATGACGCGTATATATCGTATGTGACGCGTATATAACGTGAATGACGCGTATATAACGTATATGATGCGAATATAACGTATATGACGCGTATATAGCGTATATGACGCGTATATAACGTATATGACGCGTATATATCGTATGTGACGCGCATATAACGTATATGACGCTTATATAACGTATATGACGCGTATATAACGTATATGACGCGTATATAACGTATATGACGCGTATATAACGTATATGACGCGTATATAACGTGAATGACGCGTATATAACGTATATGATGCGAATATAACGTATATGACGCGTATATAGCGTATATGACGCGTATATAACGTATATGACGCGTATATAACGTATGTGACGCGTATATAACGTATATGACGCGTATATAGCGTGTATGGCGTGTATATACCGTATAAGACGCGTATGTAACGTATATGAATGGTATATAACGTATATGTCGCGTATATAAAGTGTATGACGCGTATATAACGTATGTGGCCCGTATATAAAGTATATGACGCGTATATAACGTATATGACACGTATATAACGTGTATGAGGCATATATTACGTATATGCCACGTATAAAACGTATATGTGGCGTATATAACGTGTATGACGCGTATATAACTTATATGACGCGTATATAACGTATATGACGCGTATATAACGTGTATGAATCGTATATAACATATATGCCGCGTATATAACATATATGCCGCGTATAAAACGTATATGACGCGTATATAACGTATATGAAGCGAAAATAACGTGTATGACGCGTATATAACATATATGACGCCTATAAAACGTATATGTCGCGTATATAACGTATGTGTCGCGTATATAACATATATGACGCTTATATAACGTATATGACGCGTATATAGCGTGTATGGCGTGTATATACTGTATAAGACGCGTACGTAACGTATATGAATGGTATATAACGTATATGCCGCGTATATAACGTATATGATGCGAATGTAACGTATATGACGCGTATATAGCGTGTATGGCGTGTATATAACGTATATGACGCGCATATAACGTATATGACGCGTATATAACGTATGTGACGCGTATATAACGTATATGACGCGTATATAACGTATATGACGTGTATATAACGTGAATGACGCGTATATAACGTATATGATGTGAATATAACGTATATGACGCGTATAAAACGTATATGTCGCGTATATAACGTATATGACGCGTATATAGCGTATATGACGCGTATATAACGTATATGACGCGTATATAACGTATATGACGCGTACATAACGTATATGTCGCGCATATAACGTATGTGACGCGTATATAACGTATATGACACGTATATAACGTGTCTGACGTGTATATAACGTATGTGACGGGTATATAGCGTGTATGACGCGTATATAACGTATATGACACGTATATAACGTGTCTGACGCGTATATAACGTATGTGGCCCGTATATAACGTATATGACGCGTATATAGCGTATATGACGCGTATATAACGTATATGACGCGTATATATGGTATGTGACGTGTATATAACGTATATGACGCGTATATAACGTATATGACGCGTATATAACGTATATGACGCGTATATAACGTATATGACGCGTATATGACGTATATGACGCGTATATAACGTATATGACGCGTATATAACGTATATGCCGCGTATATAACGTATATGATGAGAATATAACGTATATGACGCGTATATAGCGTGTATGGCGTGTATATACCATATAAGACGCGTATATAACGTGAATGAAAGGTATATAACGTATATGTCGCGTGTATAAAGTGTATGACGCGTATATAACGTATGTGGCCCGTATATAACGTATATGACGCGTATATAACGTATATGACGCGTGTATAACGTATATGACGCGTATATATCGTATGTGACGCGTATATAACGTATATGACGCGTATATAACGTATATGACCCGTATGTAACGTATAAGATGCGTATATACCGTATATGACGCGCATATACCGTATATGACGCGTATATACCGTATATGACGCGCATATACCGTATATGACGCGTATATAACGTATATGACGCGCATATAACGTATATGACGCGTATATAACGTATGTGACGCGTATATAACGTGAATGACGCGTATATAACGTATATGATGCGAATATAACGTATATGATGCGTATAAAACGTATATGTCGGGTATATAATGTATATGACGCGTATATATCGTATGTGACGCGTATATAACGTATATGACGCGTATATAACGTATATGACGCGTATATAACGTATATGACGCGTATATAACGTATATGACGCGTATATAGCGTGTATGGCGTGTATATACCGTATAAGACGCGTATATAACGTATATGAAAGGTATATAACGTATATGTCGCGTGTATAAAGTGTATGACGCGTATATAACGTATGTGGCCCGTATATAACGTATATGACGCGTATATAGCGTATATGACGCGTATATAACGTATATGACGCGTATATATCGTATGTGACGCGCATATAACGTATATGACGCTAATATAACGTATATGGTGCGAATGTAACGTATATGACGCGTATATAGCGTGTATGGCGTGTATATACCGTATAAGACGCGTATATAACCTATATGAAAGGTATATAACGTATACGTCGCGTGTATAAAGTGTATGACGCGTATATAACGTATGTGGCCCGAATATAACGTATATGACGCGTATATAACGTATATGACGCGTATATAGCGTGTATGACGTGTATATAACGCATATGACGCGTATATAACGTATATGAAGCATATATAACGTATATGACGCGAATATAACGTATACGACCCGTATATACCGTGTCTGACGTGTATATAACGTATTTGACGCGTAGATAACATATATGCCGCGTATAAAACGTATATGTGGCGTATATAACGTGTCTGACGCGTATATAACGTATGTGACGCGTATATAACGTATATGATGAGAATATAACGTATATGACGCGTATATAGCGTGTATGGCGTGTATATACCGTATAAGACGCGTACATAACGTGAATGAAAGGTATATAACGTATATGTCGCGTGTATAAAGTGTATGACGCGTATATAACGTATGTGGCCCGTATATAACGTATATGACGCGTATATAGCGTATATGACGCGTATATAACGTATATGACGCGTATATATCGTATGTGACGCGCATATAACGTATATGACGCTAATATAACGTATATGGTGCGAATGTAACGTATATGACGCGTATATAGCGTGTATGGCGTGTATATACCGTATAAGACGCGTATATAACCTATATGAAAGGTATATAACGTATACGTCGCGTGTATAAAGTGTATGACGCGTATATAACGTATGTGGCCCGAATATAACGTATATGACGCGTATATAACGTATATGACGC
This sequence comes from Lasioglossum morio, assembly GCA_916610235.2. NCBI lineage: Eukaryota > Metazoa > Arthropoda > Insecta > Hymenoptera > Halictidae > Lasioglossum > Lasioglossum morio. The sequence continues at coordinate 49,281 of CAKAJA020000021.1, forward strand.
GTATATAGCGTGTATGACGTGTATATAACGCATATGACGCGTATATAACGTATATGAAGCATATATAACGTATATGACGCGAATATAACGTATACGACCCGTATATACCGTGTCTGACGTGTATATAACGTATTTGACGCGTAGATAACATATATGCCGCGTATAAAACGTATATGTGGCGTATATAACGTGTCTGACGCGTATATAACGTATGTGACGCGTATATAACGTATATGATGAGAATATAACGTATATGACGCGTATATAGCGTGTATGGCGTGTATATACCGTATAAGACGCGTACATAACGTGAATGAAAGGTATATAACGTATATGTCGCGTGTATAAAGTGTATGACGCGTATATAACGTATGTGGCCCGTATATAACGTATATGACGCGTATATAACGTATATGACGCGTATATAACGTATATGACGCGTATATATCGTATGTGACGCGTATATAACGTATATGATGCGAATATAACGTATATGACGCGTATATAGCGTATATGACGCGTATATAACGTATATGACGCGTATATATCGTATGTGACGCGCATATAACGTATATGACGCTTATATAACGTATATGACGCGTATATAACGTATATGACGCGTATATGACGTGTATGACGCGTATATAACGTATATGACGCGTATATAACGTGAATGACGCGTATATAACGTATATGATGCGAATATAACGTATATGACGCGTATATAGCGTATATGACGCGTATATAACGTATATGACGCGTATATATCGTATGTGACGCGCATATAACGTATATGACGCGTATATAGCGTGTATGGCGTGTATATACCGTATAAGACGCGTATGTAACGTATATGAATGGTATATAACGTATATGTCGCGTATATAAAGTGTATGACGCGTATATAACGTATGTGGCCCGTATATAACGTATATGACGCGTATATAACGTATATGACACGTATATAACGTGTATGAGGCATATATTACGTATATGCCACGTATAAAACGTATATGTGGCGTATATAACGTGTATGACGCGTATATAACTTATATGACGCGTATATAACGTATATGACGCGTATATAACGTGTATGAATCGTATATAACATATATGCCGCGTATATAACATATATGCCGCGTATAAAACGTATATGACGCGTATATAACGTATATGAAGCGAAAATAACGTGTATGACGCGTATATAACATATATGACGCCTATAAAACGTATATGTCGCGTATATAACGTATGTGTCGCGTATATAACGTATATGACGCTTATATAACGTATATGACGCGTATATAGCGTGTATGGCGTGTATATACTGTATAAGACGCGTATGTAACGTATATGAATGGTATATAACGTATATGCCGCGTATATAACGTATATGATGCGAATGTAACGTATATGACGCGTATATAGCGTGTATGGCGTGTATATAACGTATATGACGCGAGTAGGTATACTATGTCTTTTCTAGACCAGGGTGGTTCCCCCCATTGGGAGAGGGGGAAACCCCCTCTCCCGCAACCCCCCCCCCCCAGGGGGGGGGGCATTGCCACTCCCTCGGAAGGGGTATCTACCCCCCCCCCTCACACCCCAGGGTCATTGACCCAATCACCCCACCCCTTGGGTCATTAACCCACCCAGGGTAATCCCTCCCCCCCCCCATGGGAGGGGGGGGGGTCATGAAGAAGTGTCATCTCATAAAGTATCAACTATGTGGTTCGCAGGATGTGACGTCACGGAAGTTGGTGTGGCGTTTCATAGCCTTCTCCACCTGTAAGTGATGGTGGTGGTGGTGGTAAGATCCTTCCCTTACCACCTTCGCAGAAACCCCACCACTTCTGTGACGTCACAAGCGGTAGATGGGTGCAGACCACACGTGTTGACTCTTTGCCGATCTATCCGACAATGGCGTTTCATAGCCTTCTCCACCTGTAAGTGATGGTGGTGGTGGTAAAATCCTTCCCTTACCACCTTCGCAGAAACCCCACCACTTCTAGCGGTAGATGGTTGCGAACCACACGTGTTGACACTTTGCCGATCTAACCGACAATGGGTGTTTCATAGTCTCTCTCTTACCCTCGCCACCTCCGCAGGAATCCCCACCAATTCCATAACTCTCACAGCTTTTGACACGCGCATCCATAAACACGTGCACACAAAAACTGCAACAACAGCATGTTTTCGTTTATGACGCTATTTGATAGATCTTGATATTTTTTATGAAATATTATACCCGTTAGGAATGGACAGGAATCTCGAGACAGGAAATGAAAAAAATCACACATAAAATGCTGGAATAACCTTTCAATTTTATTTTATTAGCATTACATCTAATCCTAAAGCCAACAATTCGGCGTCTATTAATGAATTGCGTTCAAAATCTTCATTTTCAATAATTGTTTTTGCAAAATCATCGGTTACATTAGATATTATTTGCATAAACTTACAATATTTTGTCTGTATAGAATATAGGTTCTCAGATAGCCATGAGTACATGTGATCAATACAATATTCTAAGTCAAACAATTTTCTCATCGTTTTCTCAGTAATCTGTATACACTTAGTCGAATTCGATAATTTTGCAACCTTCACATAATCATTTATGCGACAGAAATCCATGGTTATATCACCAACTTTCACAGCATTCCCTAAGTTGACAATGTTCTGCAGAATATCTTCTCCCTTTCGTAGAAAATCTTTCCACGTAGCCATAGAGAATTGAATTTCATTGCCACGATTGTCTCCTATAGCCAACTCAACGTGACAGCAACCACCAATTCGAACTCCAATGTCGAGATATTTGTAGCATGTATTCGTCAATGGATATCTTCTACCCAATATACGCACCGCACGCGTGATCCTCTGTTCTGTATTATCAACCCTGATAAGAAAAGAAACAATTAGGAGAGAAATTTTTTTTCAATAGATACAAAGAAACAATTATGAACAGTATTTTTTTGCAGTTGTTGGAATACTTACTGTGTGTGTAATTTCGGAGGATTGAACTCATTATTCTCTCGCGCTGCTCGAGAATTGACATTTGCGGACCACATAGTTGACACTGTGTCGATCTAACCAACAATAGCGTTTTATAGCCTCTCTTACTCCCCATTCTCTCCAGTTTCTGAAGGATGGGAGGGGGGGGGGGGGGTATCATGCTAACACTTTTTGAAAGATGATACAGGATGCAGGTAAAGCCCCTTCCCTTGCTTGCATCATCTTCCAAGTTTGCAAAAAAAATATGCTGACTTTGCAAAATATGCTCGCGCTATAGCAAGTTCGAACACGTTTGGCGTTCTTGTGGGAAACTGTCCTTGAAACATGATACCGGATGCATGTATATCCCCTCCCTCGCCTGCATCACCTTCCAAGTTTTGCAAAATTCCAAGTTTGCAAAAAATATGCTGACTTTGCAAAATATGCTCGCGCTCTAACGTGCACGTGTGTCCCCGTGGGAAACTGTCCTTGAAACATGATACCGGATGCAGGTAAACCCCCCTTCCCTCTCTTGCATCATCTTCCAAGTTTGCAAAATATGCTCACTTTGCAAAATATACTCGCGCTATAGAACTGACATAAGCGAAGGTCTAGTAAAGCAATTTTTTTGTTAAATAATACAATTTATTAAAAAATCATGGTTCATGTCGCTCAGTATACAATTTACATAGTTTAAATACATTTTCCATGGCACATACACCAGTATGGAATGCACATCTATGCAATCCCTTTGGCATCAACGATAATCTTGGAACATCCTCCAGATCCACATCAAGAGCTTCTATTCCAGTTAACTTCCATAACCATTTTTTCTTTTCCAATCCCCTGACAATGACTTGCTGCGTATTTTCAAGAGCCAGTTTCAAACAACTTCCAGCTGTTTTGTACGAAACATACCCGTCTGCCCAACCGATTCCATGATGTTTGCGCGTTAACCATCGAACCTGACGTGCTTCAGTAGCATTCAATCGATGGAATTCAAATGGTGGCTCGAATATCCAGTGCAATAGTTTATTTCCATCTTGTAAAATGGCTGCTTCCTTTACAATAAAATCGTTTGACCCTGTCTTGAAACCTTGTAGATCAACGAACGATACACGGGACATCATGCACCCACCGCTTGTTAAAGTATTCTGCGTACGACGTTGGTCAACGGACTATACTCGACTATACGATCGTGTATGATTAAGCAGTATGCAGCTGTATTCACAGGCACATTATCTCTGCACTCGAAATCTATGCGCACATCAATGGTTGCACTTTTAACAGATTCGTTTTGACGAGAACAGTCTATGACCACAAATGGGCCTCGTGATAAGAACTCTAATTCATCCAGTAGCGGCTCACTGGATCGATTACCATAATATGAGTTTTGAAATTTAGCATACATGTCGTAAAGTATCGCATACTTATTCTTTTCAAAATTCAAGTTTAGATCATCATATGGATACGATTCGGAATTTAGGTACAACCATATGTTTGACAGTTTACAATCATCGAAATGATTAGCAGTCTTATGCAATTGATTCTTCCTATCATTCTGCAATGCGAATATGATGAAGCGAGGTTTCTCCAATTGTGTTACCGTCTTTATCGCCCACGTATGCTTCGTAGTTGTTTGTAAATGTGGATATTCATATAGATCCCAAGAGCGGAAACTCATAGGTATCATTTGCCCTCTCTCGAGAATGTGTAATAATGACAATTTGGTTACTTCTTCCAGACTTATGTGTGGCATACGCCACTGAACTTTGAATAATTCGATTTTAGGTTTTAAAGTATTAGAACCATTCAACGCGTTTAGATCGTTTCGCGATCGAATTAAGACCAACTCTTGACGCACGTTAACGGTAATCTTGTTATAATCTTCACCGAAACCAAATAGCATATTGAATGGTATGCAGAAATTGAAATCTTCGCCATCCAGTTTTCGATACCAGCCTGCGGTGGCCAATGCTTTACTTTTTCCAGGAGAGATGGATACATATGTTTTTAACGAGGTTGTTATTCCAGGATTTCTACAGCGGTCTATTTCAACTCCGTTCAGTTCATAGCGAATTTCATCAAACATGAAAGCAGCGCAATTGGTATCGAGAGTAACATTGTTGCTTGTACCGTCAGGTGGAGTTTCTTCTGAAATGACTTTTCCTTCAATGTACAAGAAACTCTCACACGGTAGCGTATACAGATCCTGCTGGTGTATCGGTATCCTTATTTCATCACTATTTCCGAGAGTAGTATTAGCATAGGGATTATATGTGTGCACTTCTATCTTAGTTATACGGTTATCAGAAGTTGGCGCATTGCCAATGGCCAAAATGTCAGACATTATTGCTTTACAACAAATCCCAACGATTGTAGAAAACGTATGTTCTGCAAGCTCAGGTTCTTCTCCCTCGACGATGGTGTGGCGCGAGATCGAATTACTGTGTCGATGAACGTATTTTTTGTAGCGATTGGAGGTTCGTCCGTTTTGTTATAGACAAGCATAATACAACACTTATTCGTAGATGCGCGGGTCCCGCCGTCTTACATGCAGTCTAACAGTGATTTCTTCTCCACGAAAATCAATCAAACGATTGTTTTGATCCACTAGACGTACTTCTAAATCATCTATTCGTCGCACGACGATCGGAAGATAAATGACTCGCGGTGGAGTTTCTGAGATCTTATAACCTGGAGGAACCCTAGGTGAAAATTCGTGAATAATGTGTACGGGTTTGTCATTACTGTATGATCCAGCTGTTATGCTACATTCCACTCTGATCACGTTGATGCTTATGATTTTCACAGGAGCGTCAGACTCATGCCACGTTTTAGGTGGGAGAATACGGTTTAGAGAAAATCCAAGTAGCGATCCTATGTTATTGGATTTCGTAAAATTGATCTTATAGGAGCAGTATATTTCACTCTTCATCGTATTATTGTTAGCACGTATGATGAGCGGATATTGGTCATCGTTCCCTGAATCACGTTCAGTTGGATATCGTTGCAACATTTCCCGTTTCAAGTATTTATTGATTGCATCCAGTTCGTAAGATCCTTCGGGAATTACAATTTCTTCGTCATTTTCACCGAAATAAAATCTATTATTGCGAGCATCGACGTTCGGTATCGTGTTAAACGTTTCAAAATCCACGAGACCCAATTCGTATTCATGGCTGTTCAAATCTATTGAGGGAAAGTACTGGACTGCGAGCATACTGCTCTTACCCGTTAACGTTAGTGTCAACGATGAAGGTGTCATGTTTATACGAATGGGTTAAAGCACATAATGAAATTTTATGTATCGAGAATGTGCATTTATAACGAGTTTTCCTCAAGAAATTTTACACACAGTTGCCCGCATATGGTTTGATTAAAATTTTGAACACGTTTATGATTGTAAGTAATTTTTGCCGAGGATCCGAAATATGCAATAAGTTCCACAGGTGGTCGTAGATTACCAAAACTATCAAAGTATTTTACGGTATGATTGTGTTTCACGTATGCGACCCAATGTGTACCGGGACCGATGCTTTCATCCAAGTTTACTATACCACTCTCGTTTACATTTGCTCTTGTCGGAAGACTATCGCGCATGTATACTCCGCGAAAATGTGGTATATTCTTTCTTCCTATATCCTCAAGCTGAACATTTGTCATTGGTTGTATCCCTAGTTTTTCATAGAGTGAACTTTTTTTTTTTTCTTTAAACCGCTACCCTTTTTGTACGGTGCGAGATAAAGTCCGCGACCTTCCATAGCATGATTATGACGTTGCATTTCCTCCAACTGTTTTCGTGCAGCCTTGGCGTCGTTCACAACCTTCGCTATTCCGGCAGCACCACCAGTCAACGATCCTATAGCTGCCAATGCAGGCAAGAGGAACGGGAGGAAACCGCCTCGCTTTGCTATTGGTAGAGTTCGCCTCTTCTTCTTACCACCGTTACCAGTGTTTTTCTTTTTCTTGATTCCCATCCCAAGCGCCGTCTTAGCTTTCATAGCAGCCCAAACAGTTGACGCAGTTATCTTCTCACCTAACGTAGCGTCCTTCGCAAATATACGACGATGTGCTCGATCAGCTAAAATGTGATCTACCTTGTGACGATTCGCCAAATCTTTGTTTTGAGAGTATGCAATATCGTGTTCTCTACAGGCTGAATCTAATGGATTTATACCTCGATCGCCGCGAGCCAAGCGTTTGCGCAACCGTGTACCAGGTCCACAAAATTGATATCCGGGCATATGTAACTCAAACGGTAATTTATTTATCAGGGTATTTAGAAGTCCTGCTCCTCGCCGCCGTATGCAGGAGTAACAATCTTTTTTCATAGGTGGTCTATCGATGAGCATATGTATGTGTCACAAGTATGGAAGTCACCTCTAGACTGATTGATATTTCTGAGCAACGTTTGTATAAATATTCCCCATACCCACACTTATCTGTTATTGTTGCAACAGTCGCGATGCGGTTCATAAGACAACCTGTGAAAATTCGGGTGATCTCTGACAGAAAGTTTGATAATATTACCAGAAATATTCTGCGACATGGACCGTTATTACCTAACACTGTACGCGGTATAGTGTGCGGTCCTTCCAATTGTGGGAAAACTAATGTAGTCATTAGCATGTTGGAAAGTCCTAATGGAATGCGATTCGAGAACGTGTACGTATATTCAAAGTCTTTGCAACAGCCGAAATATCAATATTTGGAAAAGCTACTCTCATCTGTAGAAAATGTTGGCTACTTTCCTTTTTCACACAATAGCGATGTCGTTCCACCTAACGAAGCTCTACCGAATTCAATATTTATATTTGATGACGTAGCATGTGACAAGCAAGATGTGATTAGAGAGTACTTTTCCATGGGTCGACATTCAAAAGTGGATAGTCTGTATCTTTGTCAATCATATGCAAGAATTCCGAAACATCTGATTCGCGATAATACCAATCTCTTACTACTATTCAAACAGGATAGTATGAATTTACATCATGTGTATAATGATCATGTAAATACAGATATGACGTTTGAACAATTTAACGAACTGTGTGCAGAATGTTGGCAACAGAACTATGGATTTGTGGTTATAGACAAGGATAGCCCTATGCATAGAGGTCGTTATCGACGTGGATTTAATGACTATGTCATAGTATAATGGTATCATTTGACCACCACCCCGCGTTGTGATCAGAACATTGAACAGGTGTCGAACGGCTATTGAACGGTTATTGAACGACATCGAACGGGTACCAAACGGAGGTGTTGAACGTACACGTTCAACGTAGAACGGGTGTCGAACGAAGTGTCGAACGTACACGTTCAACGTAGAACGGGTGTCGAACAAGGTGTTGAACGTACACGTTCAACGTAGAACGGGTGTCGAACGAGGTGTTGAACGTACACGTTCAACGTAGAACGGGTGTCGAACGAAGTGTCGAACGTACACGTTCAACGTAGAACGGGTGTCGAACGAGGTGTCGAACGTACACGTTCAACGTAGAACGGGTGTCGAACGAGGTGTCGAACGAACACGTTCAACATAGAACGGGTGTCGAACGAGGTGTCGAACGAGGTGTCGAACGGGGGTGTCGACGTAGAACGGGTATCGAACGATATTGAACGTTGTTGAAAACTCTTCCAATTGAGCATGGAACAAAATTCTGTTGAACAAAAACGGGAAAAGAGGAAAAAAGAAGTGTTAACGAAAGAGATTGCCAAGACGAGTGAAGCTATACGAAAAAAATATTTGGCACTTAAAGCTGGAAAAATGGATATCGATGCGGTGTTGGAACATAGATTGCAACCTGTGATAAGACCCTTGAAAGAATTGATTGAAAACACAAAACCGATTCCGAGTCCAATTCTTCAAGAGACACCTTCGGAGTCAGCATCTCCATTGTATCAGCAACAATCGCCTATGTTTAATGATGCACCTGGATATCGTGAAGGTATACCTCCAGCATCACCTCCAGCATCACCTCCAGCATCACCGTTGCACGAACAACAACCACCTATGCTTAACACTACACTCCAATGTTGTGGATTGAAGCCACCTGTGCTAAACGCTACACCTCGGTATCGTGGATTGAAAAGAGTACGTGCGGAAACACCTTTAAAACCTACACCTATTCGATTATCAAAACGACTTTGTCCAAATTCCAAACCTCCTGCAGAAGAAGTATGGACAGACGAAGCAGAAACACTTGAGCAAAATATTCTCGAAACGACAATGCGTGAAATTGTTGAGAATCCTGAACAGCACGAAGAAGCCACTACATATTTGTCTCAGAATCTCGGACCGCTGTCGCAGGAATATTTGAACTTCTTTTTCACAGATAAGAAAAAACAGGTTGACCACGTGTATGGTGTGTACTATGATAAAAATGCAATGATGCTTGGGGATAAGAGTTTCGATGTAGACATGGAAGATAATATAATTATCGATAACGTGAAATATAAAGGAACACCTGGTCTGTTCGAACTAATTTTCAAGAGAATCCCCGACGATACGGTGTACACCGATGATGACAAACAGAAATATAAGAGTATTCTGCTGACAACAAATGCACACAGGCGCAACCATAATGCTGCAAATCCTCTATTGAGTAACAGGGGATACAAGTATAAACATATAATTGCATCATTGCTTGAAATACGACCTCGCACTGGAAGAGGGTTTGCCTCCAAGTCAAATTTGATGAGTACATTACCGGAGAACATGGCGGTTACCGATAATGCGATTGATTATGTACATTGGGATGATCCGAACGAGCTAGTAGATAGAATAAGATTGTTGGTATCATCGCGAGCTGCTGGGCATACCGGACATGATAATGAAATTGTTTCAATAATAGAGGAGCTCCGAGAAGCAGGATTGATTATAAATTAAAGGTCGTTCTGATCATGTTCACCAGTACCTTTTCATGATGGCTATCAACAAGTTCAGTGCTATGCTCCGAAACGAGTCAAATGAAGATAATGATGCAATATGTAAGAATTATGTGCGATGGAGTGCACTTTGCCTCGACGGGGATGCTTTCAACGCGAGAAATCGAAAGATAGAACGTTTAGCATACCCGACAAATGATACCGATGCTGTGAATAAGTTATACTTGGGCAAAGAAATGACACATATTTTGAAAGCATGTGATGCCAAGTGTACGAAGCTACAGGAAGAAATAATGGTCAAAGTCCATAATTTACATGAACAAATGCTCAAGATGGTGCGTGATACAATTCTAAGAATGACATCACAGAACAACAAAAGGGGTGGGGCAAGTTTTAGCAAGAAATAATGGTTAAAGTCTATACATTGCATCGAATGTTATAAATATATTTACATAGTTTGAAAGATGTCAGTTTCCAGCTAGAATGCGTCCGCAAGAAACCGGTTGTAATGTCGATGTAAAATTCATAGACCGAATCATGCGATTATTTTTATACATTTTAAATATCTTTTGTTCAATCCTAAATCCCGACCATGAGCAAAGAGAAGACGCAATTAGTGGAGGAACTGCATGCCCCTGCCAGACGGATTTTCCCGCGACGTCGAGTTTTAGTTCGTGGGTATGACGATCTATGGCAAGCCGATCTCGTAGATATGCAGTCTCACGCACGCATAAATGGCGGTAACAAATACATATTAACCGTTATCGATGCGTTATCCAAATATGCATGGGGCGTACCGCTCAAGACTAAAAGTGGGAGCGAGGTAGCTAAAGCATTCGAAACAATATTTCGAAATCGATGTCCGAAAAATTTGCAAACCGATCAGGGGAAGGAATTTTACAACAGTGAGGTGCAAGAACTTCTGACGAAACGCGGTATTAATCATTATTCTACGTATTCGGTTATGAAGGCTTCCATCGTAGAACGGTTCAATCGTACATTGAAGAACAGCATGTGGAAAGAGTTTACACTTAATGGAACCTATAAATGGGTCAATGCGCTACCTCATCTAGTTGCAAAATACAATGCACAAAAGCACAGAACTATTAGAATGCGACCATGTGATGTCACCCCCGCCATTTCCAAACGACTCATATGCACCGCGTATAACAACATCAAGATTGCTGCACCGGCGAAATTCAGTGTGGGGCAGTCTGTACGCATCAGCAAATTTAAAACTGTTTTCGATAAAGGTTACACGCCAAATTGGACCACTGAGGTGTTTAAGATAGTCAAGGTACAAGCAACTAATCCGGTGACTTATCTGTTGCAAGATTCCCAGGGAAACCGCGTTTCTGGAGGATTCTATGAACACGAATTGCTTCGCGTTGTCAATCCAGATGTATACCTAGTGGAGAAAGTGTTGCGTAGAAAAGGAAATAAGGTGTATGTAAAATGGTTAGGATTGAGCAATGTAAACAATTCATGGATAAATAAAGACAATGTATTATAAACATATATTATAAACATTTATTATAAACAATTTAACCTGTTTAATGAAAAAGTTAGTTGATACACATTCTTCTATTTACATTGAATTTAAACAATTTTATTGCTATGGATTAGGGTTAGAGCTACGAAGGAATTCGATAATGGCCCCACGGCAATGTTTCAGTCGAGTTGGGTATGACATACCGTTTGTCATCATATGGGCTGAGAGCAATTTTTCGCTCTGATACAGTATACACTTTGTGCAATTTCGAACGTATACATGCCTGTGTACGACTCATAGCAATTTCATTTTGTAAACACCGCATGTAATCATCGAACGTTATTGTTGTCCTTACAACGCTAGTTTTTACACCTTTCGCTTTTTTCGTATCTGATTTTCCATCTACGCGCAATGTGTACATTTTCGCTCTCAGCCCGACAAAGTCTGTCATTATCATCCCATTGTTCTCGTCTTTCATCAAGCCGGGAACCTTTTTATTTACAAGTGGGATATTATACCTATTCTCTATCGGATAATCGCTTGTGTCGAAACGGCTAATATCGCGTCTCATGGTTTCATAAATGTCCTCACACATAATATAATAAATTAAACTGTCAGTGTCTGTATACATTACTTTACACGTTTTACCATATTGAGGAATCATGTACTCATGATGAAATTCGTACAAGCAGGTTTTGGATATATCTAATATGCACATGCCTACATATATTGGCTTGTTGAATTTCACTATGACTTTGCGTAACTCCACAGCAGACAAGTTTTCGGAAAATACACAGCGGCTGTGGAAATTTGGTTTTGCAATCATTGCCTCTGCACCATATCGCCCATCCCAACGTGTCACGAGTTTTACATCTACATGATTCCGAACGTTTTCCATAGTTTTACCGAATACCGCGTTGTTCATCAATTTGTACAAATTCTTTTCAAAATCGTTAGCGGCATTTGTTCTAAACAGAGTATTTAATTCTATATATTCGCGGAGCCATGGTGACTGTGTGAATTGGAGGATGCGATGAATCTTTGTAATACGAAGACCGTGGCGCGTGCACTGCTGCAGATTATAATAGTGTATTACGTAACGCTGCTTATCATGTAACGTTGCAAGCAACTTGGCCTCTCTTTTGCCAGGTGGTTTGGCGTGTGCCGGACAGAACGGTAGGTCAGCATGAACATCATGCAGACTTTGCGGATATTCTAGATCCACCTCGAGAATGTAACCTATGGGTGAATCAGCAGCAATCAAAGATATGTCAAAATTTTCAATGTTGTTAACCCATTGAAATTCTGCATATGGCAAAGGCTGACACATTGCCCATCCGTATAAATTGTTTACATCGAAGTACATCAAGTATGATGATGGTTTCGATGGATCATACGACTGCATGTACTTGTTATTGGCTTCCGCATGTCTGCCAGAACATTGGCTTAAACCGCCGCGTATACCGCGTTCGATGAACATCACCATATCGATATCAGTTAATAATTCAAATCTAATTTTTGTATGCTTTAGCATGGCATCCCACGTGAAACCTGGTAAAGTGTAATAATATGCTGGATCTAAACCGTAGCTCTTAATGCAAGTTTTACGAAAATTTTCAAAAACGTCAGCCAATAACAAGACATCAGTTTTCAAATACAGATCGCTGTATTCGCCCAAGGTTTTTATGTCGAAACGCTTCCACACATTCTCGGCATGTGCATAATCACGTTCGGATATAGTTTCACCTGTCAGCGAGCTGTAAAATGACTCGAGCGGTGGCAAACAGAGATCGTTTAATTTATCTATGCAATCGAGGTATTCGTATGGGAAAACACCCTTTCGCGTCAATAGCTTGAAATTTTCTGTGGAGAGATCTTGAAATTCGGAACGTAAAATTGTTAATTTGTTTGTGTCGAGGAAAGATGCTAATTTGTCTAGACTTGTATTCAAAAATTTGTACGAATCGATGAATCGTAATTTAATACAATCATGCGAATCTGATTGCTGATCTTTAACATTTTTTGTAAATGAAATGTACTTTTCTTTAGTTATTGGTAATACGTTGACACTGCCTTCAAACGCATTAGCTATTTCTTCGATAATGAAATGCGAATCGTACCCGGATAAATTGTGGAAGACTATGGGTATACAAAATGAATTTTTATAATTTAAATTGCAATCTTGATGTGCGGGGCCTCTATATCGTCCTGTCAGATGACAATGGTCGTGCACTCGTATTGCGTTTTCCTCAAATGGTTTTTCACAAATGTGGCAATGAGTTGCGTTGATAAATGTCTCACACTGTTCATTCGTTAACTGTTTCATAGGTATATTACTGGATAAGGTGCATTTAACGAAATATGCTAAATTTTCTAATTCTCCGACGAACCATGAGACGCACTTCTCATCGCGACGACACCGATATACCGATAGAGATGCATCGTGTGAACAATGTACATAGTATGCGATACTAAATACTCTGTGATGTTGGTATGCGTGTGATTGAAGTTTCTCATCTTCCTTCCCACAATCTTCCATCTTCTCGAGCGTGCATTCGAGGTCGGCGTACACCACAAATGGAAGCGGTTCTTTCCACAAATAGTTGCCGAAAGAGAGCCATTTATCGTCCTCACTAGGTAACATGATGGCGCAGCGATTCAGTTCTGCACAGTCTCTTTCATGGGCTTGCAATCTCTCGTTGGAATAAAAGTAGTGTAAGCACCTAAAAACAATTTTATTTACATGTGTTATCATATACCATAATAACTTTGTAAATGTTGTACATACCGATCACAGATGAATTTCATGTGAGTGTTTTTGGTCAATTGTGCGCTAACGAGTCGTGATAGGTTCTTAATCCACACATAATGCCCAACACTGCTGTCGGCTCGGTCTTGTATGTACAGCAAGTTGACATGTCGATTCCTCTTCTGATTGGTGAGACGAAGTGGGAAAAATGTGAATGATTTTGCCCTTTTTTTCTTCTCGAAGATGTCTTCAAAACCATATACGTTAATCGAAATATCGTTCAACTTTTCAAACCGGGTAATCTGATTCAACAGCATGGGGAACTTGATGTCTTCGAATTTTAATACCGTTGTGTATTGCGGGTATGAACTTTGGCGGTTATTGTGAGCTGTCGCTGGATACAAAGCTGCAATCACCGACCATGCAAAGCATGCATTATCTTTAGAGTAAACATTGATTGTAGCTTTCTTCAACGCTATTTCTCTCGGTACGCTGATCTGACACCCTGCACGCAGGGGGTTATATTTGTTGATACCGACTGTAAGATTGAGTATTCGCGACAACGCCCATCCGCTATCCCGTTCCTGAAATTCTTCCAACGACGTTAAGATCGGTCCCAAGATGCACAGCTCGTACAGCTCGTCGAGATCGGTTGTGTAAAAGATTTCACAGTTCTTCGTGCTCACACTTTTGCAAGAACGTTGAACACCTGTCACAAATTCACCGTTGAACACAGCGTTCACTTTTACAGACCTATGTTTTTCCAAAGCGTTCCGTACTTTTTCAAGCACAATTTCCCTCGCATCTTGGAGGAAGCTGCGAGGTTCAATATAATTGGAATTGATAACGGCACCTGTTAATATGCGACCCTTGAAAGCTGTGTCTATTTCACGCCATAAGAGTTCTGTACTTGTATATCCGGCACCTTCATGTATGAAACGTCTTCGCAAGGAGTATTTTAAACTCTCAAGAGCTGCGATACGTGCAATCAATGATTGTTGAATACCGATCGATAATCGAGGACGTTTTACCCGATTATATTCTTCAAGCAACTCGAGGCATTCGTTGCACCTTTCCTCCCAGGCAAGGTATTCTTCCCGCAATCTTAAACAATCAGATTGGTCCCACAAATGGCGTTCAATATTCTGAATTTCTTCCATGGTGACACAGATTTTTAATTACCTCACAGTGACTGAGCAAAACTAATTTGGAGGTGTACATATATAGCCTCCATGTTCATACATAATATGATAAATTATGCTGTCGATGTAGAAAAACGTCGACTAAAAACCGTCGCTAGCATTTTCGATTTAACTTCACTTTCATGGTCTAGTTCTCAGAAAAACATAATAATACTTCACATTCAACGATGCAACGTTCGCCCGTTTCGATGATGTCCAATATTGTTGATGGTGAATCGACCGCGGGACAACACGCTACGACTTGGCTAAATTTTTTCGTATAGGTGAAACATACACGACTCGTCACATCGTTTCGCATTAAACGTTCTATCACTGTTCTGTGCTCGACGGGAAAACGATCCTTCAAATACAAATTTATAATGTGAACCCAAGCTAAACTTTTTAACGTTGAGACA
Source organism: Lasioglossum morio (assembly GCA_916610235.2). Classification (NCBI taxonomy): domain Eukaryota; kingdom Metazoa; phylum Arthropoda; class Insecta; order Hymenoptera; family Halictidae; genus Lasioglossum; species Lasioglossum morio. The sequence continues at coordinate 65,001 of CAKAJA020000021.1, forward strand.
GTCATTTTTTTTCATCAATATTCATCGTCACATAATACACGTAACTCGCGTCTTTTCATCGGTAAAAGAAATGGTAGAATCAAACGTGTTCCCTCGTAGATATAATCGGTTCTTATATAACCTCCTCAAAACAGCAGACTCGGCAAAAAATACCAGAGTCCAGAAACCGTCACTAATTTATTTTTCAGTGTCTCATTTTCGCTCGCAATATTGTATCGGTGTCTCGAAACATTTGCAAAGCATTGCATTTTCGCACGCTCGATATTTCATCGGAATGCGATACAGATGAAACTAGAATCAAATAACGTCTTAAAGACAAAATGCTGACCTTGCAGTTTTTTGCATGCATGTGTGTTTGCGAGATTCCTGTTCGTTCCTGTTCGTTGCTAAGGGGTATCATATTTCATAAAAAATGTCAAGGTCCATTAAATAGCGTCTTAAACGAAAACATGCTGTTGTTGCAGTTTTTGTGTGCACGTGTTTATAGATGCGCGTGTCAAAAGCTGTGAGAGTTATGGAATTGGTGGGGATTCCTGCGAAGGTGGCGAGGGTAAGAGAGAGACTATGAAACACCCATTGTCGGATAGATCGGCAAAGAGTCAACACGTGTGGTCTGCACCCATCTACCGCTTGTGACGTCACAGAAGTGGTGGGGTTTCTGCGAAGGTGGTAAGGGAAGGATCTTACCACCACCACCATCACTTACAGGTGGAGAAGGCTATGAAACGCCATTGTCCGATAGATCGGCAAGGAGTCAACACGTGTGGTCCGCACCCATCTACCGCTTGTGACGTCACTTCCGTGACGTCACATCCTGCGAACCACATAGTTGATACTTTATGAGATGACACTTCTTCATGACCCCCCCCCCCTCCCATGGGGGGGGGGATTACCCTGGGTGGGCTAATGACCCAAGGGGTGGGGTGATTGGGTCAATGACCCTGGGGTGTGAGGGGGGGGGGTAGATACCCCTTCCGAGGGAGTGGCAATGCCCCCCCCTGGGGGGGGGTTGCGGGAGAGGGGGTTTCCCCCTCTCCCCATGGGGGGAACCACCCTGGTCTAGAAAAGACATAGTATACCTACTGACGCGCATATATCGTATATGACGCGTATATAACGTATGTGACGCGTATATAACGTATATGACGCGTATATAACGTATATGACGTGTATATAACGTGAATGACGCGTATATAACGTATATGATGTGAATATAACGTATATGACGCGTATAAAACGTATATGTCGCGTATATAACGTATATGACGCGTATATAGCGTATATGACGCGTATATAACGTATATGACGCGTATATAACGTATATGACGCGTACATAACGTATATGTCGCGCATATAACGTATGTGACGCGTATATAACGTATATGACACGTATATAACGTGTCTGACGTGTATATAACGTATGTGACGGGTATATAGCGTGTATGACGCGTATATAACGTATATGACACGTATATAACGTGTCTGACGCGTATATAACGTATGTGGCCCGTATATAACGTATATGACGCGTATATAGCGTATATGATGCGTATATAACGTATATGACGCGTATATATGGTATGTGACGTGTATATAACGTATATGACGCGTATATAACGTATATGACGCGTATATAACGTATATGACGCGTATATAACGTATATGACGCGTATATGACGTATATGACGCGTATATAACGTATATGACGCGTATATAACGTATATGCCGCGTATATAACGTATATGATGAGAATATAACGTATATGACGCGTATATAGCGTGTATGGCGTGTATATACCGTATAAGACGCGTATATAACGTGAATGAAAGGTATATAACGTATATGTCGCGTGTATAAAGTGTATGACGCATATATAACGTATGTGGCCCGTATATAACGTATATGACGCGTATATAACGTATATGACGCGTGTATAACGTATATGACGCGTATATATCGTATGTGACGCGTATATAACGTATATGACGCGTATATAACGTATATGACCCGTATGTAACGTATAAGATGCGTATATACCGTATATGACGCGCATATACCGTATATGACGCGTATATAACGTATATGACGCGCATATAACGTATATGACGCGTATATAACGTATGTGACGCGTATATAACGTGAATGACGCGTATATAACGTATATGATGCGAATATAACGTATATGACGCGTATAAAACGTATATGTCGGGTATATAACGTATATGACGCGTATATATCGTATGTGACGCGTATATAACGTATATGACGCGTATATAACGTATATGACGCGTATATAACGTATATGACGCGTATATAACGTATATGACGCGTATATAGCGTGTATGGCGTGTATATACCGTATAAGACGCGTATATAACGTATATGAAAGGTATATAACGTATATGTCGCGTGTATAAAGTGTATGACGCGTATATAACGTATGTGGCCCGTATATAACGTATATGACGCGTATATAGCGTATATGACGCGTATATAACGTATATGACGCGTATATATCGTATGTGACGCGCATATAACGTATATGACGCTAATATAACGTATATGGTGCGAATGTAACGTATATGACGCGTATATAACGTATATGACGCGTATATAGCGTGTATGACGTGTATATAACGCATATGACGCGTATATAACGTATATGAAGCATATATAACGTATATGACGCGAATATAACGTATACGACCCGTATATACCGTGTCTGACGTGTATATAACGTATTTGACGCGTAGATAACATATATGCCGCGTATAAAACGTATATGTGGCGTATATAACGTGTCTGACGCGTATATAACGTATATGATGAGAATATAACGTATATGACGCGTATATAGCGTGTATGGCGTGTATATACCGTATAAGACGCGTACATAACGTGAATGAAAGGTATATAACGTATATGTCGCGTGTATAAAGTGTATGACGCGTATATAACGTATGTGGCCCGTATATAACGTATATGACGCGTATATAACGTATATGACGCGTATATAACGTATATGACGCGTATATATCGTATGTGACGCGTATATAACGAATATGACGCGTATATAACGTATATGACCCGTATGTAACGTATAAGATGCGTATATACCGTATATGACACGTATATACCGTATATGACGCGTATATAACGTATATGACGCGCATATAACGTATATGACGCGTATATAACGTATGTGACGCGTATATAACGTGAATGACGCGTATATAACGTATATGATGCGAATATAACGTATATGACGCGTATAAAACGTATATGTCGGGTATATAACGTATATGACGCGTATATATCGTATGTGACGCGTATATAACGTATATGACGCGTATATAGCGTGTATGGCGTGTATATACCGTATAAGACGCGTATATAACGTGAATGAAAGGTATATAACGTATATGTCGCGTGTATAAAGTGTATGACGCGTATATAACGTATGTGGCCCGTATATAACGTATATGACGCGTATATAGCGTATATGACGCGTATATAACGTATATGACGCGTATATATCGTATGTGACGCGCATATAACGTATATGACGCGTATATAACGCATATGACGCGTATATAGCGTGTATGACGTGTATATAACGCATATGACGCGTATATAACGTATATGAAGCATATATAACGTATATGACGCGAATATAACGTATACGACCCGTATATACCGTGTCGGACGTGTATATAACGTATTTGACGCGTAGATAACATATATGCCGCGTATAAAACGTATATGACGCGTATATAACGTATATGACGCGTATATAGCGTGTATGACGTGTATATAACGCATATGACGCGTATATAACGTATATGAAGCATATATAACGTATATGACGCGAATATAACGTATACGACCCGTATATACCGTGTCTGACGTGTATATAACGTATTTGACGCGTAGATAACATATATGCCGCGTATAAAACGTATATGTGGCGTATATAACGTGTCTGACGCGTATATAACGTATGTGACGCGTATATAACGTGTATGATGAGAATATAACGTATATGACGCGTATATAGCGTGTATGGCGTGTATATACCCTATAAGACGCGTACATAACGTGAATGAAAGGTATATAACGTATATGTCGCGTGTATAAAGTGTATGACGCGTATATAACGTATGTGGCCCGTATATAACGTATATGACGCGTATATAACGTATATGACGCGTATATAACGTATATGACGCGTATATATCGTATGTGACGCGAATATAACGAATATGACGCGTATATAACGTATATGACCCGTATGTAACGTATTAGATGCGTATATACCGTATATGACGCGTATATACCGTATATGACGCGTATATAACGTATATGACGCGCATATAACGTATATGACGCGTATATAACGTATATGACACGTATATAACGTGTCTGACGTGTATATAACGTATGTGACGGGTATATAGCGTGTATGACGCGTATATAACGTATATGACACGTATATAACGTGTCTGACGCGTATATAACGTATGTGGCCCGTATATAACGTATATGACGCATAAATAGCGTATATGACGCGTATATAACGTATATGACGCGTATATATCGTATGTGACGCGTATATAACGTGAATGACGCGTATATAACGTATATGATGCGAATATAACGTATATGACGCGTATATAGCGTATATGACGCGTATATAACGTATATGACGCGTATATATCGTATGTGACGCGCATATAACGTATATGACGCTTATATAACGTATATGACGCGTATATAACGTATATGACGCGTATATGACGTATATGACGCGTATATAACGTATATGACGCGTATATAACGTGAATGACGCGTATATAACGTATATGATGCGAATATAACGTATATGACGCGTATATAGCGTATATGACGCGTATATAACGTATATGACGCGTATATAACGTATGTGACGCGTATATAACGTATATGACGCGTATATAGCGTGTATGGCGTGTATATACCGTATAAGACGCGTATGTAACGTATATGAATGGTATATAACGTATATGTCGCGTATATAAAGTGTATGACGCGTATATAACGTATGTGGCCCGTATATAACGTATATGACGCGTATATAACGTATATGACACGTATATAACGTGTATGAGGCATATATTACGTATATGCCACGTATAAAACGTATATGTGGCGTATATAACGTGTATGACGCGTATATAACTTATATGACGCGTATATAACGTATATGACGCGTATATAACGTGTATGAATCGTATATAACATATATGCCGCGTATATAACATATATGCCGCGTATAAAACGTATATGACGCGTATATAACGTATATGAAGCGAAAATAACGTGTATGACGCGTATATAACATATATGACGCCTATAAAACGTATATGTCGCGTATATAACGTATGTGTTGCGTATATAACGTATATGACGCTTATATAACGTATATGACTCGTATATAGCGTGTATGGCGTGTATATACTGTATAAGACGCGTATGTAACGTATATGAATGGTATATAACGTATATGCCGCGTATATAACGTATATGATGCGAATGTAACGTATATGACGCGTATATAGCGTGTATGGCGTGTATATAACGTATATGACGCGCATATATCGTATATGACGCGTATATAACGTATGTGACGCGTATATAACGTATATGACGCGTATATAACGTATATGACGTGTATATAACGTGAATGACGCGTATATAACGTATATGATGTGAATATAACGTATATGACGCGTATAAAACGTATATGTCGCGTATATAACGTATATGACGCGTATATAGCGTATATGACGCGTATATAACGTATATGACGCGTATATAACGTATGTGACGCGTACATAACGTATATGTCGCGCATATAACGTATGTGACGCGTATATAACGTATATGACACGTATATAACGTGTCTGACGTGTATATAACGTATGTGACGCGTATATAGCGTGTATGACGCGTATATAACGTATATGACACGTATATAACGTGTCTGACGCGTATATAACGTATGTGGCCCGTATATAACGTATATGACGCGTATATAGCGTATATGACGCGTATATAACGTATATGACGCGTATATATGGTATGTGACGTGTATATAACGTATATGACGCGTATATAACGTATATGACGCGTATATAACGTATATGGCGCGTATATAACGTATATGACGCGTATATGACGTATATGACGCGTATATAACGTATATGACGCGTATATAACGTATATGCCGCGTATATAACGTATATGATGAGAATATAACGTATATGACGCGTATATAGCGTGTATGGCGTGTATATACCGTATAAGACGCGTATATAACGTGAATGAAAGGTATATAACGTATATGTCGCGTGTATAAAGTGTATGACGCGTATATAACGTATGTGGCCCGTATATAACGTATATGACGCGTATATAACGTATATGACGCGTGTATAACGTATATGACGCGTATATATCGTATGTGACGCGTATATAACGTATATGACGCGTATATAACGTATATGAACCGTATGTACGTATAAGATGCGTATATACCGTATATGACGCGCATATACCGTATATGATGCGAATATAACGTATATGACGCGTATAAAACGTATATGTCGGGTATATAACGTATATGACGCGTATATATCGTATGTGACGCGTATATAACGTATATGACGCGTATATAACGTATATGACGCGTATATAGCGTATATGACGCGTATATAACGTATATGACGCGTATATATCGTATGTAACGCGCATATAACGTATATGACGCTAATATAACGTATATGGTGCGAATGTAACGTATATGACGCGTATATAGCGTGTATGGCGTGTATATACCGTATAAGACGCGTATATAACCTATATGAAAGGTATATAACGTATACGTCGCGTGTATAAAGTGTATGACGCGTATATAACGTATGTGGCCCGAATGTAACGTATATGACGCGTATATAACGTATATGACGCGTATATAGCGTGTATGACGTGTATATAACGCATATGACGCGTATATAACGTATATGAAGCATATATAACGTATATGACGCGAATATAACGTATACGACCCGTATATACCGTGTCTGACGTGTATATAACGTATTTGACGCGTAGATAACATATATGCCGCGTATAAAACGTATATGTGGCGTATATAACGTATATGACGCGTATATATCGTATGTGACGCGTATATAACGTATATGACGCGTATATAGCGTGTATGGCGTGTATATACCGTATAAGACGCGTATATAACGTGAATGAAAGGTATATAACGTATATGTCGCGTGTATAAAGTGTATGACGCGTATATAACGTATGTGGCCCGTATATAACGTATATGACGCGTATATAGCGTATATGACGCGTATATAACGTATATGACGCGTATATATCGTATATGACGCGTATATAACGTATATGACGCGCATATAACGTATATGACGCGTATATAACGTATGTGACGCGTATATAACGTGAATGACGCGTATATAACGTATATGACCCGTATGTAACGTATAAGATGCGTATATACCGTATATGACACGTATATACCGTATATGACGCGTATATAACGTATATGACGCGCATATAACGTATATGACGCGTATATAACGTATGTGACGCGTATATAACGTGAATGACGCGTATATAACGTATATGATGCGAATATAACGTATATGACGCGTATAAAACGTATATGTCGGGTATATAACGTATATGACGCGTATATATCGTATGTGACGCGTATATAACGTATATGACGCGTATATAGCGTGTATGGCGTGTATATACCGTATAAGACGCGTATATAACGTGAATGAAAGGTATATAACGTATATGTCGCGTGTATAAAGTGTATGACGCGTATATAACGTATGTGGCCCGTATATAACGTATATGACGCGTATATAGCGTATATGACGCGTATATAACGTATATGACGCGTATATATCGTATGTGACGCGCATATAACGTATATGACGCGTATATAACGCATATGACGCGTATATAGCGTGTATGACGTGTATATAACGCATATGACGCGTATATAACGTATATGAAGCATATATAACGTATATGACGCGAATATAACGTATACGACCCGTATATACCGTGTCTGACGTGTATATAACGTATTTGACGCGTAGATAACATATATGCCGCGTATAAAACGTATATGTGGCGTATATAACGTGTCTGACGCGTATATAACGTATGTGACGCGTATATAACGTATATGATGAGAATATAACGTATATGACGCGTATATAGCGTGTATGGCGTGTATATACCGTATAAGACGCGTATATAACCTATATGAAAGGTATATAACGTATACGTCGCGTGTATAAAGTGTATGACGCGTATATAACGTATGTGGCCCGAATATAACGTATATGACGCGTATATAACGTATATGACGCGTATATAGCGTGTATGACGTGTATATAACGCATATGACGCGTATATAACGTATATGAAGCATATATAACGTATATGACGCGAATATAACGTATACGACCCGTATATACCGTGTCTGACGTGTATATAACGTATTTGACGCGTAGATAACATATATGCCGCGTATAAAACGTATATGTGGCGTATATAACGTGTCTGACGCGTATATAACGTATGTGACGCGTATATAACGTGTATGATGAGAATATAACGTATATGACGCGTATATAGCGTGTATGGCGTGTATATACCGTATAAGACGCGTACATAACGTGAATGAAAGGTATATAACGTATATGTCGCGTGTATAAAGTGTATGACGCGTATATAACGTATGTGGCCCGTATATAACGTATATGACGCGTATATAACGTATATGACGCGTATATAACGTATATGACGCGTATATATCGTATGTGACGCGTATATAACGAATATGACGCGTATATAACGTATATGACCCGTATGTAACGTATAAGATGCGTATATACCGTATATGACGCGTATATACCGTATATGACGCGTATATAACGTATATGACGCGCATATAACGTATATGACGCGTATATAACGTATATGACACGTATATAACGTGTCTGACGTGTATATAACGTATGTGACGGGTATATAGCGTGTATGACGCGTATATAACGTATATGACACGTATATAACGTGTCTGACGCGTATATAACGTATGTGGCCCGTATATAACGTATATGACGCATATATAGCGTATATGACGCGTATATAACGTATATGACGCGTATATATCGTATGTGACGCGTATATAACGTGAATGACGCGTATATAACGTATATGATGCGAATATAACGTATATGACGCGTATATAGCGTATATGACGCGTATATAACGTATATGACGCGTATATATCGTATGTGACGCGCATATAACGTATATGACGCTTATATAACGTATATGACGCGTATATAACGTATATGACGCGTATATGACGTATATGACGCGTATATAACGTATATGACGCGTATATAACGTGAATGACGCGTATATAACGTATATGATGCGAATATAACGTATATGACGCGTATATAGCGTATATGACGCGTATATAACGTATATGACGCGTATATATCGTATGTGACGCGCATATAACGTATATGACGCGTATATAGCGTGTATGGCGTGTATATACCGTATAAGACGCGTATGTAACGTATATGAATGGTATATAACGTATATGTCGCGTATATAAAGTGTATGACGCGTATATAACGTATGTGGCCCGTATATAACGTATATGAAACGTATATAACGTATATGACACGTATATAACGTATATGACACGTATATAACGTGTATGAGGCATATATTACGTATATGCCACGTATAAAACGTATATGTGGCGTATATAACGTGTATGACGCGTATATAACTTATATGACGCGTATATAACGTATATGACGCGTATATAACGTGTATGAATCGTATATAACATATATGCCGCGTATATAACATATATGCCGCGTATAAAACGTATATGACGCGTATATAACGTATATGAAGCGAAAATAACGTGTATGACGCGTATATAACATATATGACGCCTATAAAACGTATATGTCGCGTATATAACGTATGTGTTGCGTATATAACGTATATGACGCTTATATAACGTATATGACTCGTATATAGCGTGTATGGCGTGTATATACTGTATAAGACGCGTATGTAACGTATATGAATGGTATATAACGTATATGCCGCGTATATAACGTATATGATGCGAATGTAACGTATATGACGCGTATATAGAGTGTATGGCGTATATATAACGTATATGACGCGCATATATCGTATATGACGCGTATATAACGTATGTGACGCGTATATAACGTATATGACGCGTATATAACGTATATGACGTGTATATAACGTGAATGACGCGTATATAACGTATATGATGTGAATATAACGTATATGACGCGTATAAAACGTATATGTCGCGTATATAACGTATATGACGCGTATATAGCGTATATGACGCGTATATAACGTATATGACGCGTATATAACGTATGTGACGCGTACATAACGTATATGTCGCGCATATAACGTATGTGACGCGTATATAACGTATATGACACGTATATAACGTGTCTGACGTGTATATAACGTATGTGACGCGTATATAGCGTGTATGACGCGTATATAACGTATATGACACGTATATAACGTGTCTGACGCGTATATAACGTATGTGGCCCGTATATAACGTATATGACGCGTATATAGCGTATATGACGCGTATATAACGTATATGACGCGTATATATGGTATGTGACGTGTATATAACGTATATGACGCGTATATAACGTATATGACGCGTATATAACGTATATGGCGCGTATATAACGTATATGACGCGTATATGACGTATATGACGCGTATATAACGTATATGACGCGTATATAACGTATATGCCGCGTATATAACGTATATGATGAGAATATAACGTATATGACGCGTATATAGCGTGTATGGCGTGTATATACCGTATAAGACGCGTATATAACGTGAATGAAAGGTATATAACGTATATGTCGCGTGTATAAAGTGTATGACGCGTATATAACGTATGTGGCCCGTATATAACGTATATGACGCGTATATAACGTATATGACGCGTGTATAACGTATATGACGCGTATATATCGTATGTGCCGCGTATATAACGTATATGACGCGTATATAACGTATATGACCCGTATGTAACGTATAAGATGCGTATATACCGTATATGACGCGCATATACCGTATATGACGCGCATATACCGTATATGATGCGAATATAACGTATATGACGCGTATAAAACGTATATGTCGGGTATATAACGTATATGACGCGTATATATCGTATGTGACGCGTATATAACGTATATGACGCGTATATAACGTATATGACGCGTATATAGCGTATATGACGCGTATATAACGTATATGACGCGTATATATCGTATGTGACGCGCATATAACGTATATGACGCTAATATAACGTATATGGTGCGAATGTAACGTATATGACGCGTATATAGCGTGTATGGCGTGTATATACCGTATAAGACGCGTATATAACCTATATGAAAGGTATATAACGTATACGTCGCGTGTATAAAGTGTATGACGCGTATATAACGTATGTGGCCCGAATGTAACGTATATGACGCGTATATAACGTATATGACGCGTATATAGCGTGTATGACGTGTATATAACGCATATGACGCGTATATAACGTATATGAAGCATATATAACGTATATGACGCGAATATAACGTATACGACCCGTATATACCGTGTCTGACGTGTATATAACGTATTTGACGCGTATATACCGTATATGACGCGCATATACCGTATATGATGCGAATATAACGTATATGACGCGTATAAAACGTATATGTCGGGTATATAACGTATATGACGCGTATATATCGTATGTGACGCGTATATAACGTATATGACGCGTATATAACGTATATGACGCGTATATAGCGTATATGACGCGTATATAACGTATATGACGCGTATATATCGTATGTGACGCGTATATAACGTATATGATGAGAATATAACGTATATGACGCGTATATAGCGTGTATGGCGTGTATATACCGTATAAGACGCGTACATAACGTGAATGAAAGGTATATAACGTATATGTCGCGTGTATAAAGTGTATGACGCGTATATAACGTATGTGGCCCGTATATAACGTATATGACGCGTATATAACGTATATGACGCGTATATAACGTATATGACGCGTATATATCGTATGTGACGCGTATATAACGAATATGACGCGTATATAACGTATATGACCCGTATGTAACGTATAAGATGCGTATATACCGTATATGACGCGTATATACCGTATATGACGCGTATATAACGTATATGACGCGCATATAACGTATATGACGCGTATATAACGTATATGACACGTATATAACGTGTCTGACGTGTATATAACGTATGTGACGGGTATATAGCGTGTATGACGCGTATATAACGTATATGACACGTATATAACGTGTCTGACGCGTATATAACGTATGTGGCCCGTATATAACGTATATGACGCATATATAGCGTATATGACGCGTATATAACGTATATGACGCGTATATATCGTATGTGACGCGTATATAACGTGAATGACGCGTATATAACGTATATGATGCGAATATAACGTATATGACGCGTATATAGCGTATATGACGCGTATATAACGTATATGACGCGTATATATCGTATGTGACGCGCATATAACGTATATGACGCTTATATAACGTATATGACGCGTATATAACGTATATGACGCGTATATGACGTATATGACGCGTATATAACGTATATGACGCGTATATAACGTGAATGACGCGTATATAACGTATATGATGCGAATGTAACGTATATGACGCGTATATAGCGTGTATGGCGTGTATATAACGTATATGACGCGCATATATCGTATATGACGCGTATATAACGTATGTGACGCGTATATAACGTATATGACGCGTATATAACGTATATGACGTGTATATAACGTGAATGACGCGTATATAACGTATATGATGTGAATATAACGTATATGACGCGTATAAAACGTATATGTCGCGTATATAACGTATATGACGCGTATATAGCGTATATGACGCGTATATAACGTATATGACGCGTACATAACGTATATGTCGCGCATATAACGTATGTGACGCGTATATAACGTATATGACACGTATATAACGTGTCTGACGTGTATATAACGTATGTGACGGGTATATAGCGTGTATGACGCGTATATAACGTATATGACACGTATATAACGTGTCTGACGCGTATATAAGGTATGTGGCCCGTATATAACGTATATGACGCGTATATAGCGTATATGACGCGTATATAACGTATATGACGCGTATATATGGTATGTGACGTGTATATAACGTATATGACGCGTATATAACGTATATGACGCGTATATAACGTATATGACGCGTATATAACGTATATGACGCGTATATAACGTATATGACGCGTATATGACGTATATGACGCGTATATAACGTATATGACGCGTATATAACGTATATGCCGCGTATATAACGTATATGATGAGAATATAACGTATATGACGCGTATATAGCGTGTATGGCGTGTATATACCGTATAAGACGCGTATATAACGTGAATGAAAGGTATATAACGTATATGTCGCGTGTATAAAGTGTATGACGCGTATATAACGTATGTGGCCCGTATATAACCTATATGACGCGTATATAACGTATATGACGCGTGTATAACGTATATGACGCGTATATATCGTATGTGACGCGTATATAACGTATATGAC
>CAKAJA020000022.1:0-150823 GCA_916610235.2 Lasioglossum morio
TGAATGACGCGTATATAACGTATATGACGCGTACATAACGTATATGTCGCGCATATAACGTATGTGACGCGTATATAACGTATATGACACGTATATAACGTGTCTGACGTGTATATAACGTATGTGACGCGTATATAACGTATGTGTCGGGTATATAACGTGTATGACGCTTACATAAAGTGTATGACGTGTATATAACGTATGTGACGCGTATATAACGTATATGACGCGTATATAACGTATATGACGCGTATATAACGTATATGAAGCGTATATAGCGTATATGTCGCGTATATAACGTATATGACGCGTATATATCGTATGTGACGCGTACATAACGTATATGACGCGTATATAACGTATATGACGCGTGTATAACGTATATGAAGCGTATATAGCGTATATGACGCGTATATAACGTATATGACGCGTATATAACGTATATGACGCGTACATAACGTATATGTCGCGCATATAACGTATGTGACGCGTATATAACGTATATGACACGTATATAACGTGTCTGACGTGTATATAACGTATGTGACGCGTATATAACGTATGTGTCGGGTATATAACGTGTATGACGCTTACATAACGTGTATGACGTGTATATAACGTATATGACGCGTATATAACGTATGTGACGCTTACATAACGTGTATGACGTGTATATAACGTATATGACGCGTATATAACGTATGTGACGCGTATATAACGTGTATGACGCGAATATAACATATATGACGCGTACAAAAAGTATATGTCGCGTATATAAAGTGTACGATGTGTATATAACGTATGTGACGCGTATATAACGTATATGACGCGTATATAGCGTGTTTGGCGTGTATATACCGTATAAGACGCGTATATAACGTATATGAAAGGTATATAACGTATATGTCGCGTGTATAAAGTGTATGACGCGTATATAACGTATGTGGCCCGTATATAACGTATATGACGCGTATATAGAGTATATGACGCGTATATAACGTATATGACGCGTATATAACGTATATGATGCGAATATAACGTATATGACGCGTATATAGCGTGTATGACACGTATATAACGTGTATGAGGCATCTATTACGTATATGCCACGTATAAAACGTATATGTGGCGTATATAACGTGTATGACGCGTACATAACGTATATAACGCGTATATAACGTATATTTCGCGTATATATCGTATATGACACGTATATAAAGTGGATGACGCGTATATAACGCATATGACGCGTATATATCGTGTATGAATCGTATAGAACATATATGCCGCGTATATAACATATATGCCGCGTATAAAACGTATATGACGCGTATATAAAGTATACGAAGCGAAAATAACGTGTATGACGCGTATATAACATATATGACGCCTATAAAACGTATATGTCGCGTATATAACGTATGTGACGCGTATATAACGTATATGACGCGTATATAGCGTGTATGGCGTGTATATACCGTATAAGACGCGTATATAACGTATATGACGCGTATATAACGTATATGGCGCGTATATAACGTATATGACGGGTATATAACGTATATGACGCGTATATAACGTATATGTCCCGTATGTAACGTATAAGAAGCGTATATACCGTATATGACGCGCATATAACGTATATGACGTGTATATAACGTATGTGACGCGTATATAACGTATATGACGCGTATATAACGTATATGGCGTGTATATAACGTGAATGACGCGTATATAACGTATATGATGCGAATATAAAGTGTATGACGCGTATATAACGTATGTGGCCCGTATATAACGTATATGACGCGTATATAGAGTATATGACGCGTATATAACGTATATGACGCGTATATATCGTATGTGACGCGTATATAACGTATATGACGCGTATATAACGTATATGACGCGTATATATCGTATGTGACGCGTATATAACGTATATGACGCGTATATAACGTATATGACGCGTATATAACGTATATGAAGCGTATATAGCGTATATGTCGCGTATATAACGTATATGACGCGTATATAACGTATATGTCGCGTACATAACGTATATGTCGCGCATATAACGTATGTGACGCGTATATAACGTATATGACGCGTATATAACGTATATGCCACGTATATAACGAATATGGCGCGTATATAACGTATATGACGGGTATATAACGTATATGACGCGTATATAACGTATATGACGCGTATATAACGTATATGGCGTGTATATAACGTGAATGACGCGTATATAACGTATATGTTGCGAATATAACGTATATGACGCGTATAAAACCTATATGTCGCGTATATAACGTATATGACGCGTATATAGCGTGTATGACGTGTATATAACGCATATGACGCGTATATAACGTATATGAAGCATATATAACGTATATGACGCGAATATAACGTATATGACGCGTATATAACGTATATGACGCGTATATATCGTATGTGACGCGCATATAACGTATATGACGCTTATATAACGTATATGACGCGTATATAACGTATATGACGCGTATATGACGTATATGACGCGTATATAACGTATATGACGCGTATATATCGTATGTGACGCGTATATAACGTATATGACGCGTATATAACGTATATGACGCGTATAAAACGTATATGTCGCGTATATAACGTATATGCCACGTATATAACGAATATGGCGCGTATATAACGTATATGACGGGTATATAACGTATATGACGCGTATATAACGTATATGACGCGTATATAACGTATATGGCGTGTATATAACGTGAATGACGCGTATATAACGTATATGATGCGAATATAACGCATATGACGCGTATAAAACGTATATGTCGCGTATATAACGTTTATGACGCGTATATAGCGTGTATGACGTGTATATAACGCATATGACGCGTATATAACGTATATGAAGCATATATAACGTATATGACGCGAATATAACGTATATGACGCGTATATAACGTATATGACGCGTATATATCGTATGTGACGCGCATATAACGTATATGACGCTTATGTAACGTATATGACGCGTATATAACGTATATGACGCGTATATGACGTATATGACGCGTATATAACGTATATGACGCGTATATATCGTATGTGACGCGTATATAACGTATATGACGCGTATATAACGTATATGACCCGTATGTTACGTATAAGATGCGTATATACCGTATATGACGCGTATATAACGTATATGACGCAAATATAACGTATATGACGCGTATATAACGTATGTGACGCGTATATAACGTATATGACGCGTATATAACGTATATGACGTGTATATAACGTGAATGACGCGTATATAACGTATATGATGCGAATATAACGTATATGACGCGTATAAAACGTATATGTCGCGTATATAACGTATGTGGCCCGTATATAACGTATATGACGCGTATATAACGTATATGACGCGTATATAGCGTGTATGGCGTGAATATACCGTTTAAGACGCGTATATAACGTATATGAAAGGTATATAACGTATATGTCGCGTGTATAAAGTGTATGACGCGTATATAACGTATGTGGCCCGTATATAACGTATAAGACGCGTATATAACGTATATGAAAGGTATATAACGTATATGTCGCGTGTATAAAGTGTATGACGCGTATATAACGTATGTGGCCCGTATATAACGTATATGACGCGTATATAGCGTATATGACGCGTATATAACGTATATGACGCGTATATATCGTATGTGACGCGCATATAACGTATATGACGCTTATATAACGTATATGACGCGTATATAACGTATATGACGCGTATATGACGTATATGACGCGTATATAACGTATATGACGCCTATATAACGTATATGCCGCGTATATAACGTATATGATGCGAATGTAACGTATATGACGCGTATATAGCGTGTATGGCGTGTATATACCGTATAAGACGCGTATATAACGTATATGAAAGGTATATAACGTATACGTCGCGTGTATAAAGTGTATGACGCGTATATAACGTATGTGGCCCGTATATAACGTATATGACGCGTATATAACGTATATGACGCGTATATAGCGTGTATGACGTGTATATAACGCATATGACGCGTATATAACGTATATGAAGCATATATAACGTATATGACGCGAATATAACGTATACGACCCGTATATAACGTGTCTGACGTGTATATAACGTATTTGACGCGTAGATAACATATATGCCGCGTATAAAACGTATATGTGGCTTATATAACGTGTCTGACGCGTATATAACGTATGTGACGCGTATATAACGTATGTGACGCGTATATAACGTATATGACCCGTATATAACGTGTCTGACGCGTATATAACGTATGTGACGCGTATATAACGTATGTGTCGCGTATATAACGAGTATGACGCTTACATAACGTGTATGACGTGTATATAACTTATATGACGCGTATATAACGTATGTGACGCGTATATAGCGTGTATGGCGTGTATATAACGTGTATGACGCGTATATAACGTATATGCCACGTATAAAACGTATATGTGGCTTATAACGTGTCTGACGCGTATATAACGTATGTGACGCGTATATAACGTGTATGACGCGAATATAACATATATGACGCGTACAAACCGCATATGTCGCGTATATAAAGTGTATGATGTGTATATATCGTATGTGGCCCGTATATAACGTATATGACGCGTATATAGCGTATATGACGCGTATATAACGTATATGACGCGTATATATCGTATGTGACGCGTATATAACGTATATGACGCTTATATAACATATATGACGCGTATATAGCGTATATGACGCGTATATGACGTATATGACGCGTATATAACGTATATGCCACGTATATAACGAATATGGCGCGTATATAACGTATATGACGGGTATATAACGTATATGACGCGTATATAACGTATATGACGCGTATATAACGTATATGGCGTGTATATAATGTGAATGACGCGTATATAACGTATATGATGCGAATATAACGTATATGACGCGTATAAAACCTATATGTCGCGTATATAACGTATATGACGCGTATATAGCGTGTATTACGTGTATATAACGCATATGACGCGTATATAACGTATATGAAGCATATATAACGTATATGACGCGAATATAACGTATATGACGCGTATATAACGTATATGACGCGTATATATCGTATGTGACGCGCATATAACGTATATGACGCTTATATAACGTATATGACGCGTATATAACGTATATGACGCGTATATGACGTATACGACGCGTATATAACGTATATGACGCGTATATATCGTATGTGACGCGTATATAACGTATATGACGCGTATATAACGTATATGACCCGTATGTTACGTATAAGATGCGTATATACCGTATATGACGCGTATATAACGTATATGACGCAAATATAACGTATATGACGCGTATATAACGTATGTGACGCGTATATAACGTATATGACGCGTATATAACGTATATGACGTGTATATAACGTGAATGACGCGTATATAACGTATATGATGCGAATATAACGTATATGACGCGTATAAAACATATATGTCGCGTATATAACGTATATGCCACGTATATAACGAATATGGCGCGTATATAACGTATATGACGGGTATATAACGTATATGACGCGTATATAACGTATATGACGCGTATATAACGTATATGGCGTGTATATAACGTGAATGACGCGAATATAACGTATATGACGCGTATAAAACATATATGTCGCGTATATAACGTATATGCCACGTATATAACGAATATGGCGCGTATATAACGTATATGACGGGTATATAACGTATATGACGCGTATATAACGTATATGACGCGTATATAACGTATATGGCGTGTATATAACGTGAATGACGCGTATATAACGTATATGATGCGAATATAATGTATATGACGCGTATAAAACGTATATGTCGCGTATATAACGTATATGACGCGTATATAGCGTGTATGACGTGTATATAACGCATATGACGCGTATATAACGTATATGAAGCATATATAACGTATATGACGTGTATATAACGTGAATGACGCGTATATAACGTATATGATGCGAATATAACGTATATGACGCGTATAAAACATATATGTCGCGTATATAACGTATATGCCACGTATATAACGAATATGGCGCGTATATAACGTATATGACGGGTATATAACGTATATGACGCGTATATAACGTATATGACGCGTATATAACGTATATGGCGTGTATATAACGTGAATGACGCGTATATAACGTATATGATGCGAATATAACGTATATGACGCGTATAAAACGTATATGTCGCGTATATAACGTATATGACGCGTATATAGCGTGTATGACGTGTATATAACGCATATGACGCGTATATAACGTATATGAAGCATATATAACGTATATGACGCGAATATAACGTATATGACGCGAATATAACGTATATGACGTGTATATAACGTATATGACGCGTATATATCGTATGTGACGCGTATATAACGTATATGACGCGTATATAACGTATATGACCCGTATGTTACGTATAAGATGCGTATATACCGTATATGACGCGTATATAACGTATATGACGCAAATATAACGTATATGACGCGTATATAACGTATATGCCACGTATATAACGTATATGGCGCGTATATAACGTATATGACGGGTATATAACGTATATGACGCGTATATAACGTATATGACGCGTATATAACGTATATGGCGTGTATATAACGTGAATGACGCGTATATAACGTATATGATGCGAATATAATGTATATGACGCGTATAAAACGTATATGTCGCGTATATAACGTATATGAAGCATATATAACGTATATGACGCGAATATAACGTATATGACGCGTATATAACGTATATGACGCGTATATATCGTATGTGACGCGCATATAACGTATATGACGCTTATATAACGTATATGACGCGTATATAACGTATATGACGCGTATATGACGTATATGACGCGTATATAACGTATATGACGCGTATATATCGTATGTGACGCGTATATAACGTATATGACGCGTATATAACGTATATGACCCGTATGTTACGTATAAGATGCGTATATACCGTATATGACGCGTATATAACGTATATGACGCAAATATAACGTATATGACGCGTATATAACGTATGTGACGCGTATATAACGTATATGACGCGTATATAACGTATATGACGTGTATATAACGTGAATGACGCGTATATAACGTATATGATGCGAATATAACGTATATGACGCGTATAAAACGTATATGTCGCGTATATAACGTATGTGGCCCGTATATAACGTATATGACGCGTATATAACGTATATGACGCGTATATAACGTATATGACGCGTATATAGCGTGTATGGCGTGAATATACCGTTTAAGACGCGTATATAACGTATATGAAAGGTATATAACGTATATGTCGCGTGTATAAAGTGTATGACGCGTATATAACGTATGTGGCCCGTATATAACGTATAAGACGCGTATATAACGTATATGAAAGGTATATAACGTATATGTCGCGTGTATAAAGTGTATGACGCGTATATAACGTATGTGGCCCGTATATAACGTATATGACGCGTATATAGCGTATATGACGCGTATATAACGTATATGACGCGTATATATCGTATGTGACGCGCATATAACGTATATGACGCTTATATAACGTATATGACGCGTATATAACGTATATGACGCGTATATGACGTATATGACGCGTATATAACGTATATGACGCCTATATAACGTATATGCCGCGTATATAACGTATATGATGCGAATGTAACGTATATGACGCGTATATAGCGTGTATGGCGTGTATATACCGTATAAGACGCGTATATAACGTATATGAAAGGTATATAACGTATACGTCGCGTGTATAAAGTGTATGACGCGTATATAACGTATGTGGCCCGTATATAACGTATATGACGCGTATATAACGTATATGACGCGTATATAGCGTGTATGACGTGTATATAACGCATATGACGCGTATATAACGTATATGAAGCATATATAACGTATATGACGCGAATATAACGTATACGACCCGTATATAACGTGTCTGACGTGTATATAACGTATTTGACGCGTAGATAACATATATGCCGCGTATAAAACGTATATGTGGCTTATATAACGTGTCTGACGCGTATATAACGTATGTGACGCGTATATAACGTATGTGACGCGTATATAACGTATATGACCCGTATATAACGTGTCTGACGCGTATATAACGTATGTGACGCGTATATAACGTATGTGTCGCGTATATAACGAGTATGACGCTTACATAACGTGTATGACGTGTATATAACTTCTATGACGCGTATATAACGTATGTGACGCGTATATAGCGTGTATGGCGTGTATATAACGTGTATGACGCGTATATAACGTATATGCCACGTATAAAACGTATATGTGGCTTATAACGTGTCTGACGCGTATATAACATATGTGACGCGTATATAACGTGTATGACGCGAATATAACATATATGACGCGTACAAACCGTATATGTCGCGTATATAAAGTGTATGATGTGTATATATCGTATGTGGCCCGTATATAACGTATATGACGCGTATATAGCGTATATGACGCGTATATAACGTATATGACGCGTATATATCGTATGTGACGCGTATATAACGTATATGACGCTTATATAACATATATGACGCGTATATAGCGTATATGACGCGTATATGACGTATATGACGCGTATATAACGTATATGCCACGTATATAACGAATATGGCGCGTATATAACGTATATGACGGGTATATAACGTATATGACGCGTATATAACGTATATGACGCGTATATAACGTATATGGCGTGTATATAATGTGAATGACGCGTATATAACGTATATGATGCGAATATAACGTATATGACGCGTATAAAACCTATATGTCGCGTATATAACGTATATGACGCGTATATAGCGTGTATGACGTGTATATAACGCATATGACGCGTATATAACGTATATGAAGCATATATAACGTATATGACGCGAATATAACGTATATGACGCGTATATAACGTATATGACGCGTATATATCGTATGTGACGCGCATATAACGTATATGACGCTTATATAACGTATATGACGCGTATATAACGTATATGACGCGTATATGACGTATACGATGCGTATATAACGTATATGACGCGTATATATCGTATGTGACGCGTATATAACGTATATGACGCGTATATAACGTATATGACCCGTATGTTACGTATAAGATGCGTATATACCGTATATGACGCGTATATAACGTATATGACGCAAATATAACGTATATGACGCGTATATAACGTATGTGACGCGTATATAACGTATATGACGCGTATATAACGTATATGACGTGTATATAACGTGAATGACGCGTATATAACGTATATGATGCGAATATAACGTATATGACGCGTATAAAACATATATGTCGCGTATATAACGTATATGCCACGTATATAACGAATATGGCGCGTATATAACGTATATGACGGGTATATAACGTATATGACGCGTATATAACGTATATGGCGTGTATATAACGTGAATGACGCGTATATAACGTATATGATGCGAATATAATGTATATGACGCGTATAAAACGTATATGTCGCGTATATAACGTATATGACGCGTATATAGCGTGTATGACGTGTATATAACGCATATGACGCGTATATAACGTATATGAAGCATATATAACGTATATGACGCGAATATAACGTATATGACGCGAATATAACGTATATGACGTGTATATAACGTATATGACGCGTATATATCGTATGTGACGCGTATATAACGTATATGACGCGTATATAACGTATATGACCCGTATGTTACGTATAAGATGCGTATATACCGTATATGACGCGTATATAACGTATATGACGCAAATATAACGTATATGACGCGTATATAACGTATGTGACGCGTATATAACGTATATGACGCGTATATAACGTATATGACGTGTATATAACGTGAATGACGCGTATATAACGTATATGATGCGAATATAACGTATATGACGCGTATAAAACGTATATGTCGCGTATATAACGTATATGCCACGTATATAAAGAATATGGCGCGTATATAACGTATATGACGGGTATATAACGTATATGACGCGTATATATCGTATGTGACGCGCAAATAACGTATATGACGCTTATATAACGTATATGACGCGTATATAACGTATATGACGCGTATATGACGTATATGACGCGTATATAACGTATATGACGCGTATATATCGTATGTGACGCGTATATAACGTATATGACGCGTATATAACGTATATGACCCGTATGTTACGTATAAGATGCGTATATACCGTATATGACGCGTATATAACGTATATGACGCAAATGTAACGTATATGACGCGTATATAACGTATGTGACGCGTATATAACGTATATGAACCGTATATAACGTATATGACGTGTATATAACGTGAATGACGCGTATATAACGTATATGATGCGAATATAACGTATATGACGCGTATAAAACGTATATGTCGCGTATATAACGTATGTGGCCCGTATATAACGTATATGACGCGTATATAACGTATATGACGCGTATATAACGTATATGACGCGTATATAGCGTGTATGGCGTGAATATACCGTTTAAGACGCGTATATAACGTATATGAAAGGTATATAACGTATATGTCGCGTGTATAAAGTGTATGACGCGTATATAACGTATGTGGCCCGTATATAACGTATAAAACGCGTATATAACGTATATGAAAGGTATATAACGTATATGTCGCGTGTATAAAGTGTATGACGCGTATATAACGTATGTGGCCCGTATATGACGTATATGACGCGTATATAGCGTATATGACGCGTATATAACGTATATGACGCGTATATATCGTATGTGACGCGCATATAACGTATATGACGCTTATATAACGTATATGACGCGTATATAACGTATATGACGCGTATATGACGTATATGACGCGTATATAACGTATATGACGCCTATATAACGTATATGCCGCGTATATAACGTATATGATGCGAATGTAACGTATATGACGCGTATATAGCGTGTATGGCGTGTATATACCGTATAAGACGCGTATATAACGTATATGAAAGGTATATAACGTATACGTCGCGTGTATAAAGTGTATGACGCGTATATAACGTATGTGGCCCGTATATAACGTATATGACGCGTATATAACGTATATGACGCGTATATAGCGTGTATGACGTGTATATAACGCATATGACGCGTATATAACGTATATGAAGCATATATAACGTATATGACGCATACAAAACGTATATGTCGCGTATATAAAGTGTATGATGTGTATATATCGTATGTGACGCGTATATAACGTATATGACGCGTATATAGCGTGTATGGCGTGTATATACCGTATAAGACGCGTATATAACGTATATGAAAGGTATATAACGTATATGTCGCGTGTATAAAGTGTATGACGCGTATATAACGTATGTGGCCCGTATATAACGTATATGACACGTATATAGCTTATATGCCGCGTATAAAACGTATATGTGGCTTATATAACGTGTCTGACGCGTATATGACGTATGTGACGCGTATATAACGTATATGACCCGTATATAACCTGTCTGACGCGTATATAACGTATGTGACGCGTATATAACGTATGTGTCGCGTATATAACGAGTATGACGCTTACATAACGTGTATGACGTGTATATAACTTATATGACGCGTATAAAACGTATGTGACGCGTATATAGCGTGTATGGCGTGTATATAACGTGTATGACGCGTATATAACGTAAATGCCACGTATAAAACGTATATGTGGCGTATATAACGTGTCTGACGCGTATATAACGTATGTGACGCGTATATAACGTGTATGACGCGAATATAACATATATGACGCATACAGAACGTATATGTCGCGTATATAAAGTGTATGATGTGTATATATCGTATGTGACGCGTATATAACGTATATGACGCGTATATAGCGTGTATGGCGTGTATATACCGTATAAGACGCGTATATAACGTATATGAAAGGTATATAACGTATATGTCGCGTGTATAAAGTGTGTTCGAGATTGGCGCGCTCGGGCGCCATACTGCCGAATAGATCGCCGCGTGGCTCTGGTGCCGTACCGCCAAACAGCCATAGATAAACGCCTGTCATCGAGGCTCGCGCGGGCGCGATCTCGCAATCATGATTGGCTGGTTCCATTCTCGATCCTTCTGGAAGGTTCTCGAACGCGAAACCGGAATCACCGGCGCGTGACGAACTTCCAGAAGGATCGAGATAATAAAAGGAACAGAGACAACCGTTTTCTTGTGACTCTCTGTCTAACATTCACGCAGCTGATTACTGTCAAATCTCCATCGAGCGTTTCAATCTTTATTTTTCACGTGGTCTTTATACACTTTTGTACAGAGCTTGTTTGTGATTAAGTTTGTTAATTAAGTGACAAAATACAGTTTAATTTATAGTAAATCCACATTCTCTCTCAATTTCATTTCCTTTCACACTCCATTCAAATTCGTCCGTTACAGTCTCTCACTCAATCATTCCTCAATTCCTTTCTCTGCCTTTTCTCAATCATCCTTCAAGCATTCTTCAATCTCGTCATTCACGCCTTTACATTTTTGGTCCTTCGAGCCGGATTTACAATAAAAACCAGTGAAAACCAGTGGTGAAATAGCCTCCTGTTCAAGTGAGATTCAACCAGTGATTCTATCTCACATTCAAATGGATCTCACACCAGAAGGGCTGCTCCTATCGCAGCAGGAACTCGCTGGAAAGATCGAAAGAACGATGGGGAACTTCAAAAAGTCGATGGCTCAGTCCAAGATAACGGCAGGAACTGTCCAAACCAGAATCAACCTGCTGGAAAAGTACTGGTCAGAATTCTCGGAGAATCACCGAGTGATTATGTACAAACGGAGCGACGAGTTCAAAACATCGGACTACGTTACCAAGCGACTCGCTGACCTTGTGGAAGAGTCGTACGTCCAACAGCGGAGTGCTCTTCATGACCTGGCGTTAAAATATTGTAGCGGCGACAAGGGCTCTGGGAGCTCGGGAACGCCCAAGGAGGAAAGCAGCCAAGGGACAGCGCCGCTTCCTAGACTGCACTTGCCCGAGTTTGACGGGGCCTACGTAGAATGGCCTGCCTTCAAGGACCTGTTCAAGTCAGTGGTGGAGCGCAACAGAAACCTGTCCGACGTAGACCGGTTACAATACCTGAAGACCAGTCTCAGTGGTGAAGCAGCTGACCTCGTAAAGAATCTTCCGACCACCGGTGAAAATTATGAGCGAGCCTGGAACATTCTCGAGGAGCAGTACGAGAACAAGCGAATCCTCGTACGAGCCTGCCTCGACAAACTCGCCTCCATACCCAAAATGAGGGAGAGCTCATCGAGGGAGATCATCCACGTGCAGAAGGAAGTGGCTACGGTCGTGAACACGCTGGAAGGACTGGGGCGACCTATCAACAAAACGGAAGATTGGTTCGTGTACTCAGTGGTCCGTTTATTCGATCAAGGAACAAAGAATAAATGGGAGGAAGCACTAGCAGGCACCAGCGAACCACCCACTTTCTCTGAGTTGAAGGAGTTCCTGACCAAACGACGTCATCAACTGGAGGCATCCATCGAGTCCAATCCCACGATGCCGTCGCAAGGATCCAGTCGCCACCCCAGCAGGAACTCCGAAGCACGGTCGAACCAGAGCCAAAGGAGACCTAAAGAAAACAATCAGACATTCAGGGCGAATCACATTCAACAAGGGCAGAAACCATCTTGTCCAATGTGCAACAGGGAGCATTACCTGATGCAGTGCCCAGACTACAAGGCACTTCCTCCGGCGGAACGTCGAGGGTACGCCGAGAAGCATCGACATTGCAGCAACTGCCTGGGGAAACACTCCGCTGCAACCTGTACCTCCACGAGGGGCTGCTCATCCTGCGGGGAGAGGCATCACTCGCTGCTCCATGATGCATTCAGAGACGAGCCTAAAACAGCAAGGACGGTTCATCATACCTTGAATTGTCAGCACGTGGAGGGTAAGGTTCTCCTAGCCACTGCGATAATTCAAATTTCAGATTACCATGGCAGGCGGCAGGAGGTGAGAGCGCTCATAGACCAGGGCTCCGAGGTCTCTATGGTGAGCGAAGGGTTGGTGCAGCGGCTTCAGCTACCCCGAGCAGCCACGTCGGTGGACATTTACGGGGTCGGCGGGCAGCAATTGGCCAGGGCTCGAGGCAAGGTCAGCCTAGACATTTGCGGCAGGCACGGCGATTCCGCAATCAAGGTCTCGGCCATTGTGCTTCCAAAACTGACGGCGTACACTCAGGGCTGTTCAGTGCCACGCCGCTCATGGAGTCACCTGCAGGGTCTACAATTGGCCGATCCCAGTACAGCAGTGAGCAGACCAATCGAGGTGTTGCTGGGAGCTGACGTGTACCCTGCGATAATAAGAGAAGGGGTTAGGAAGGGCCAACCAAATGAACCCGTTGCACAACGCACCTTGTTTGGCTGGATCGTCACTGGAATTGCAGGGTCAGCAGGCAATTCGTCGCACGCTCAAGTGCACCAAACAACCGTTGGCGATTCCTTAAGCTCGCTGGTACGGAGGTTCTGGGAACAGGAGGACTTCGGGGACGCTCACTCAACGCTGACAGCGGAGGAGATAGAGTGCGAGAACCACTTCAAAACGACGCATTCTCGTACTCCTGAGGGTCGTTATATGGTGAGGCTCCCGTTCCGTACGCCAGATCCAGCCTCTTCAGGATCGAGGACAGCAGCCTGGCATTCCCTCAGACGGATGGAACAGCGCTTCAGAAGGGACGAACAATTCAAGTCTTTATACTGCTCTTTCGTCAAAGAGTACGAGGAATTGCAACATATGTCGCTGGTCAGCGAACCCACAACCAATGAGCCAGCGCACTACCTGCCACATCATGGGGTCCTCAAGCCTAGCAGCACCACGACGAAATTGAGGGTGGTCTTCAACGGTTCGTGGTCAGAACCAGATCAGCCATCCCTCAACGACTGCCTTCACCCAGGACCGAACCTTCTGCCGCTCCTTGCTGACGTTCTGATGAGGTGGCGCAAGCACCTCTTCGTGGTGACTGCCGATGTAACCAAGATGTATCGGCAAATCCTAGTACATCCGGAGGATCGAACCCATCAAAGGATCCTGTGGAGAGAGAGCGAGTCACAGCACGTGAGTGAATTTCAACTGAACACTGTCACTTACGGGTTGTCTTGCGCCCCTTTCCTTGCAGTCAGAACGTTGCACCAGCTAGCGGAGGACGAAGGCAGTCGATATCCAATCGGAGCACAGGCACTCCGACACGACTCGTACGTTGACGACATCCTCACGGGAGCTGACACCATTCCTGCCTTAAAAGACGCAGCGAACCAACTTCACCAGCTGTGCAAGGCGGGCGGCTTCCCGCTGCAGAAGTGGGCCTCCAACGTGGCGGCCTTGCACGACGTCACTCCACAGTCACCGCAAGGCACAGACACTGAGCTTCCGTCACAACAAGTACTGAAAACGTGGACGGATGCACTACACTCTACGCTGGGGCTCCAATGGTCACCGCAAGAAGACAGCTTCCTCTTCTCCAACGTCAGTGGGCTGTCACAACCTTCTACCAAGCGAGGCGTGGTATCAGGAGCGGCGCAGCTGTTTGACCCTCTCGGGTGGCTCACTCCAACCGTAGTTCGAGCCAAAATAATCATTCAGGCCACATGGTTATTGGCGCTAGGCTGGGATGACCCGCTTCCTCCAACGTTGGCCAAGGAATGGGCTGATTACTGTGCCGAATTGAAGCACATTGAGCAGGTGAGGGTACCACGACCTTTGTTTTCCAGCACCCACGGAGAGAGAGAGCTCCATGGCTTCGCCGATGCATCGGAACGTGCATATGGAGCTGTCGTTTATATGCGGACACGTGACCTGGAAGGACGATGGAAGGTGTCGTTAGTCACGGCGAAAAGCAAGGTGGCACCACTCCAGCAAGTGTCCCTGCCTCGCCTCGAACTCTGCGCAGCACACCTCCTCGCTCGCTTGACACAGCGCACTATCACGACGCTGGCACTTCATAACATTCCAACTCACCTGTGGTCCGACTCCACGGTGGCCTTAGGGTGGATCCAGGCGCACCCATCCAGGTGGAAAACCTACGTGGCTAACCGGGTGGCGGACATCCAGCGCAGAGTTCCAGAGGCTCAATGGCACCACGTGGCAGGAGTCGACAATCCTGCGGACTGTGCCTCCCGGGGCCTGGCTCCGTCGCAGCTTCTCAGCTGGAACCTCTGGTGGAGTGGGCCAGAGTTTCTGCACTGCGACAATGGGTTCGCTCCTCCAGAACCCGCCGACCTTGCGCTTCTACCAGAAGCGAAAGGTCCCATCGTCGCTGCAGTCACCAAGGGGAAGACGGATGCCGAGGACAACGCAGTACTGCAGCGGTTCTCCTCTTACACCAGGCTGTTACGGGTCACCGCCTGGTGCCGCAGATGGCTCCGGAAGCGCAATGCTGTGTCAACGTCCTCGCCAGCAGACACACTAACGCCAGTACTGAGCGTTGACGAGATCGTTGCAGCAGAGAGAGGGTTGATTCGCCGGACGCAGCAAACCACCTACGTCGAGGAGAAGACTGCGTTAGCAAAGGGGCAATGCGTTTCAAGCCGAAGCAGCCTAGCATCGTTGTCTCCGATAGTAGACAACAACGGGCTCATGAGAGTGGGAGGCAGATTAAGCAACGCACTCCTAAACCCGGACGAGGCTTACCCAATCATCCTGCCTCCTAAATCCCGACTCACCCTCTTAATTATTGAGCGTGCCCACAGAGTCAATCTTCATGGAGGTGTTCAGGCCACCTTGGGAGCAGTCCGGCAGCAGTTTTGGGTGCCAAAGGGACGAGCCGCTGTCAAAGCCACCATCGGCAAGTGTGTGATTTGCGCTCGATGGCGGGCGGAATTGGCTAGCCAGCTGATGGGACAGCTGCCAGCGCATCGTGTCACGCCAGCACGTCCCTTCCATTCCACCGGGGTCGATTACGCTGGTCCAATCTGGTTGCGAACCACTGCAGGCCGAGGTCACAAGGCGTACAAGGGTTACCTTGCAGTCTTTGTCTGCACGGTGACCAAGGCAGTACATCTCGAGGTCGTCTCAGATTATTCCTCCGAGGCGTTCCTGGCTGCGTTCAAGAGGTTCGTATCCCGCCGAGGCATCTGTGCTCATGTTCACAGTGACTGCGGAACCACCTTCACGGGAGCCGACGGAGAGCTGCGCCGACTCTTCACTGCAAGCAGCCAGGAGAACCGTGCCATCAGGAGCCACCTGCGAGACCTGAAAACGCAATGGCACTTTAATCCACCTGGTGCCCCGCACTTTGGTGGACTGTGGGAGGCTGCGGTCAAATCTACCAAGCACCACCTCCGACGGACCATCGGGGAAACACGCCTCACCTTCGAGGAAATGACGACGCTGCTCACGCAGGTGGAGGCCTGCCTCAATTCAAGGCCGCTCGCCGCTCTCTCCGACGACCCAGCAGACTTGACGGCGCTGACACCCGGACACTTCCTCATCGGCTCGGCGCTGAACTCTCTGCCGGAGCCGTCCCTGGTCGACGTAACGACCAACCGGCTCTCGCGTTGGCAACTGCTAACAAAAATGAGAGATGAATTTTGGGCAAGATGGCAGCGAGAGTACCTGCAAGGACTTACCACGCGTCCACGATGGCGTCAGACGAAGGACGATTTAGCAGCCGGGCGCCTTTGCATCATCGTCGGAGAAAATGCACCTCCCTCCCAGTGGCCACTCGCGCGCGTCAAGGAGGTGCACCCGGGCCCCGATGGCAAAGTTCGCGTCGCAACTTTGTGCACCGCGTCCGGAGAATTTTTACGCCCCGTGCACAAGCTCGTAGTTCTTCCGATCGACGAGAACGATCAATGAACGCGTCAATACCGTCACTGCACATACACACTGCGCAGCTTACAACTGCGTAGTACGCGACGCGGAGTATCAATGCGCCGACGCACTTCATTCATGTTCATCACAACACGTACCATAACCGCACTTCGCGCCGCCCGAGCACATTTCGAGTCTGTCGCACCTTTCATTTCATTCGTGGTAATACGTTTCACTTTGTTTCACAACCGCTGATTATTTCGAGTCATCCGAGCAATTGTACGTGAGCAAGAGTCATTTCGACAAGTCGAGGCGGGCGGAATGTTCGAGATTGGCGCGCTCGGGCGCCATACTGCCGAATAGATCGCCGCGTGGCTCTGGTGCCGTACCGCCAAACAGCCATAGATAAACGCCTGTCATCGAGGCTCGCGCGGGCGCGATCTCGCAATCATGATTGGCTGGTTCCATTCTCGATCCTTCTGGAAGGTTCTCGAACGCGAAACCGGAATCACCGGCGCGTGACGAACTTCCAGAAGGATCGAGATAATAAAAGGAACAGAGACAACCGTTTTCTTGTGACTCTCTGTCTAACATTCACGCAGCTGATTACTGTCAAATCTCCATCGAGCGTTTCAATCTTTATTTTTCACGTGGTCTTTATACACTTTTGTACAGAGCTTGTTTGTGATTAAGTTTGTTAATTAAGTGACAAAATACAGTTTAATTTATTGTAAATCCACATTCTCTCTCAATTTCATTTCCTTTCACACTCCATTCAAATTCGTCCGTTACAGTCTCTCACTCAATCATTCCTCAATTCCTTTCTCTGCCTTTTCTCAATCATCCTTCAAGCATTCTTCAATCTCGTCATTCACGCCTTTACAAAGTGTATGACGCGTATATAACGTATGTGGCCCGTATATAACGTATATGACACGTATATAGCGTATATGACGCGTATATAACGTATATGACTCGTATATATCGTATGTGACGCGTATATAACGTATATGACGCGTATATAACATATTTGACGCGTATATAGCGTATATGACGCGTATATGACGTATATGACGCGTATATAACGTATATGACGCGTATATAACGTATATGACGCGAATATAACGTATACGACCCGTATATAACGTGTCTGACGTGTATATAACGTATTTGACGCGTAGATAACATATATGCCGCGTATAAAACGTATATGTGGCGTATATAACGTGTGTGACGCGTATATAACGTATGTGACGCGTATATAACGTATATGACCCTTATATAACGTGTCTGACGCGTATATAACGTATGTGACGCGTATATAACGTATGTGTCGCGGATATAACGAGTATGACGCTTACATAACGTGTATGACGTGTATATAACTTATATGACGCGTATATAACGTATGTGACGCGTATATAGCGTGTATGGCGTGTATATAACGTGTATGACGCGTATATAACGTATATGCCACGTATAAAACGTATATGTGGCTTATAACGTGTCTGACGCGTATATATCGTATGTGACGCGTATATAACGTATATGACGCTTATATAACATATATGACGCGTATATAGCGTATATGACGCGTATATGACGTATATGACGCGTATATAACGTATATGACGCGTATATAACGTATATGACGCGAATATAACGTATACGACCCGTATATAACGTGTCTGACGTGTATATAACATATTTGACGCGTAGATAACATATAAGCCGCGTATAAAACGTATAAGAAGCGTATATACCGTATATGACGCGTATATAACGTATATGACGCGCATATAACGTATATGACGCGTATATAACGTATGTGACGCTTATATAACGTATATGACGCGTATATAACGTATATGGCGTGTATATAACGTGAATGACGCGTATATAACGTATATGATGCGAGTATAACGTATATGACGCGTATAAAACGTATATGTCGCGTATATAACGTATATGAAGCGTATATATCGTATGTGACGCGTACATAACGTATATGACGCGTATATAACGTATATGACGCGTGTATAACGTATATGAAGCGTATATAGCGTATATGACGCGTATATAACGTATATGACGCGTATATAACGTATATGACGCGTACATAACGTATATGTCGCGCATATAACGTATGTGACGCGTATATAACGTATATGACACGTATATAACGTGTCTGACGTGTATATAACGTATGTGACGCGTATATAACGTATGTGTCGGGTATATAACGTGTATGACGCTTACATAACGTGTATGACGTGTATATAACGTATATGACGCGTATATAACGTATGTGACGCTTACATAACGTGTATGACGTGTATATAACGTATATGACGCGTGTATAACGTATGTGACGCGTATATAACGTGTATGACGCGAATATAACATATATGACGCGTACAAAAAGTATATGTCGCGTATATAAAGTGTACGATGTGTATATAACGTATGTGACGCGTATATAACGTATATGACGCGTATATAGCGTGTTTGGCGTGTATATAACGTATAAGACGCGTATATAACGTATATGAAAGGTATATATCGTATATGTCGCGTGTATAAAGTGTATGACGCGTATATAACGTATGTGGCCCGTATATAACGTATATGACGCGTATATAGAGTATATGACGCGTATATAACGTATATGGCGCGTATATAACGTATATGACGCGAATATAACGTATATGACGCGTATATAGCGTGTATGACACGTATATAACGTGTATGAGGCATCTATTACGTATATGCCACGTATAAAACGTATATGTGGCGTATATAATGTGTATGACGCGTACATAACGTATATAACGCGTATATAACGTATATTTCGCGTATATATCGTATATGACACGTATATAAAGTGGATGACGCGTATATAACGCATATGACGCGTATATAACGTGTATGAATCGTATAGAACATATATGCCGCGTATATAACATATATGCCGCGTATAAAACGTATATGACGCGTATATAAAGTATACGAAGCGAAAATAACGTGTATGACGCGTATATAACATATATGACGCCTATAAAACGTATATGTCGCGTATATAACGTATGTGACGCGTATATAACGTATATGACGCGTATATAACGTATATGACGCGTATATATCGTATGTGACGCGCATATAACGTATATGACGCTTATATAACGTATATGACGCGTATATAACGTATATGACGCGTATATGACGTATATGACGCGTATATAACGTATATGACGCGTATATATCGTATGTGACGCGTATATAACGTATATGACGCGTATATAACGTATATGACCCGTATGTTACGTATAAGATGCGTATATACCGTATATGACGCGTATATAACGTATATGACGCAAATATAACGTATATGACGCGTATATAACGTATGTGACTCGTATATAACGTATATGACGCGTATATAACGTATATGACGTGTATATAACGTGAATGACGCGTATATAACGTATATGATGCGAATATAACGTATATGACGCGTATAAAACGTATATGTCGCGTATATAACGTATGTGGCCCGTATATAACGTATATGACGCGTATATAACGTATATGACGCGTATATAACGTATATGACGCGTATATAGCGTGTATGGCGTGAATATACCGTTTAAGACGCGTATATAACGTATATGAAAGGTATATAACGTATATGTCGCGTGTATAAAGTGTATGACGCGTATATAACGTATGTGGCCCGTATATAACGTATATGACGCGTATATAGGGTATATGACGCGTATATAACGTATATGACGCGTATATATCGTATGTGACGCGCATATAACGTATATGACGCTTATATAACGTATATGACGCGTATATAACGTATATGACGCGTATATAGCGTGTATGACGTGTATATAACGCATATGACGCGTATATAACGTATGTGACGCGTATATAACGTATGTGTCGCGTGTATAACGAGTATGACGCTTACATAACGTGTATGACGTGTATATAACTTATATGACGCGTATATAACGTATGTGACGCGTATATAGCGTGTATGGCGTGTATATAACGTGTATGACGCGTATATAACGTATATGCCACGTATAAAACGTATATGTGGCGTATATAACGTGTCTGACGCGTATATAACGTATGTGACGCGTATATAACGTGTATGACGCGAATATAACATATATGACGCGTACAAAACGTATATGTCGCGTATATAACGTATACGACCCGTATATAACGTGTCTGACGTGTATATAACGTATATGACGCGTATATAACGTATATGACCCGTATCTAACGTATAAGAAGCGTATATACCGTATATGACGCGTATATAACGTATATGACGCGCATATAACGTATATGACGCGTATATAACGTATGTGACGCTTATATAACGTATATGACGCGTATATAACGTATATGGCGTGTATATAACGTGAATGACGCGTATATAACGTATATGATGCGAGTATAACGTATATGACGCGTATAAAACGTATATGTCGTGTATATAACGTATATGACGCGTATATATCGTATGTGACGCGTACATAACGTATATGACGCGTATATAACGTATATGACGCGTGTATAACGTATATGAAGCGTATATAGCGTATATGACGCGTATATAACGTATATGACGCGTATATAACGTATATGACGCGTACATAACGTATATGTCGCGCATATAACGTATGTGACGCGTATATAACGTATATGACGCGTATATAACGTGTATGACGCTTACATAACGTGTATGACGTGTATATAACGTATATGACGCGTATATAACGTATGTGACGCTTACATAACGTGTATGACGTGTATATAACGTATATGACGCGTATATAACGTATGTGACGCGTATATAACGTGTATGACGCGAATATAACATATATGACGCGTACAAAAAGTATATGTCGCGTATATAAAGTGTACGATGTGTATATAACGTATGTGACGCGTATATAACGTATATGACGCGTATATAGCGTGTTTGGCGTGTATATACCGTATAAGACGCGTATATAACGTATATGAAAGGTATATAACGTATATGTCGCGTGTATAAAGTGTATGACGCGTATATAACGTATGTGGCCCGTACATAACGTATATGACGCGTATATAGAGTATATGACGCGTATATAACGTATATGACGCGTATATAACGTATATGACGCGAATATAACGTATATGACGCGTATATAGCGTGTATGACGTGTATATAACGCATATGACGCGTATATAACGTATATGAAGCATATATAACGTATATGACGCATACAAAACGTATATGTCGCGTATATAAAGTGTATGATGTGTATATATCGTATGTGACGCGTATATAACGTATATGACGCGTATATAGCGTGTATGGCGTGTATATACCGTATAAGACGCGTATATAACGTATATGAAAGGTATATAACGTATATGTCGCGTGTATAAAGTGTATGACGCGTATATAACGTATGTGGCCCGTATATAACGTATATGACACGTATATAGCGTATATGCCGCGTATAAAACGTATATGTGGCTTATATAACGTGTCTGACGCGTATATGACGTATGTGACGCGTATATAACGTATATGACCCGTATATAACCTGTCTGACGCGTATATAACGTATGTGACGCGTATATAACGTATGTGTCGCGTATATAACGAGTATGACGCTTACATAACGTGTATGACGTGTATATAACTTATATGACGCGTATAAAACGTATGTGACGCGTATATAGCGTGTATGGCGTGTATATAACGTGTATGACGCGTATATAACGTAAATGCCACGTATAAAACGTATATGTGGCGTATATAACGTGTCTGACGCGTATATAACGTATGTGACGCGTATATAACGTGTATGACGCGAATATAACATATATGACGCATACAAAACGTATATGTCGCGTATATAAAGTGTATGATGTGTATATATCGTATGTGACGCGTATATAACGTATATGACGCGTATATAGCGTGTATGGCGTGTATATACCGTATAAGACGCGTATATAACGTATATGAAAGGTATATAACGTATATGTCGCGTGTATAAAGTGTATGACGCGTATATAACGTATGTGGCCCGTATATAACGTATATGACACGTATATAGCGTATATGACGCGCATATAACGTATATGACGCGTATATAACGTATGTGACGCTTATATAACGTATATGACGCGTATATAACGTATATGGCGTGTATATAACGTGAATGACGCGTATATAACGTATATGATGCGAGTATAACGTATATGACGCGTATAAAACGTATATGTCGCGTATATAACGTATATGACGCGTATATATCGTATGTGACGCGTACATAACGTATATGACGCGTATATAACGTATATGACGCGTGTATAACGTATATGAAGCGTATATAGCGTATATGACGCGTATATAACGTATATGACGCGTATATAACGTATATGACGCGTACATAACGTATATGTCGCGCATATAACGTATGTGACGCGTATATAACGTATATGACACGTATATAACGTGTCTGACGCTTACATAACGTGTATGACGTGTATATAACGTATATGACGCGTATATAACGTATGTGACGCTTACATAACGTGTATGACGTGTATATAACGTATATGACGCGTATATAACGTATGTGACGCGTATATAACGTGTATGACGCGAATATAACATATATGACGCGTACAAAAAGTATATGTCGCGTATATAAAGTGTACGATGTGTATATAACGTATGTGACGCGTATATAACGTATATGACGCGTATATAGCGTGTTTGGCGTGTATATACCGTATAAGACGCGTATATAACGTATATGAAAGGTATATAACGTATATGTCGCGTGTATAAAGTGTATGACGCGTATATAACGTATGTGGCCCGTACATAACGTATATGACGCGTATATAGAGTATATGACGCGTATATAACGTATATGACGCGTATATAACGTATATGACGCGAATATAACGTATATGACGCGTATATAGCGTGTATGACACGTATATAACGTGTATGAGGCATCTATTACGTATATGCCACGTATAAAACGTATATGTGGCGTATATAACGTGTATGACGCGTACATAACGTATATAACGCGTATATAACGTATATTTCGCGTATATATCGTATATGACACGTATATAAAGTGGATGACGCGTATATAACGCATATGACGCGTATATAGCGTGTATGGCGTGTATATACCGTATAAGACGCGTATATAACGTATATGACGCGTATATAACGTATATGGCGCGTATATAACGTATATGACGGGTATATAACGTATATGACGCGTATATAACGTATATGACCCGTATGTAACGTATAAGAAGCGTATATACCGTATATGACGCGTATATAACGTATATGACGCGTATATAACGTATATGGCGTGTATATAACGTGAATGACGCGTATATAACGTATATGATGCGAATATAAAGTGTATGACGCGTATATAACGTATGTGGCCCGTATATAACGTATATGACGCGTATATAGAGTATATGACGCGTATATAACGTATATGACGCGTATATATCGTATGTGACGCGTATATAACGTATATGACGCGTATATAACGTATATGGCGTGTATATAACGTGAATGACGCGTATATAACGTATATGATGCGAATATAAAGTGTATGACGCGTATATAACGTATGTGGCCCGTATATAACGTATATGACGCGTATATAGAGTATATGACGCGTATATAACGTATATGACGCGTATATATCGTATGTGACGCGTATATAACGTATATGACCTGTATATAACGTATATAACGCGTATATAACGTATGTGACGCGTATATAGCGTGTATGGCGTGTATATAACGTGTATGACGCGTATATAACGTATATGCCACGTATAAAACGTATATGTGGCGTATATAAAGTGTATGACGCGTATATAACGTATATGACCCGTATCTAACGTATAAGAAGCGTATATACCGTATATGACGCGTATATAACGTATATGACGCGCATATAACGTATATGACGCGTATATAACGTATGTGACGCTTATATAACGTATATGACGCGTATATAACGTATATGGCGTGTATATAACGTGAATGACGCGTATATAACGTATATGATGCGAGTATAACGTATATGACGCGTATAAAACGTATATGTCGCGTATATAACGTATATGACGCGTATAAAACGTATATGACGCGTATATAGCGTGTATGGCGTGTATATACCGTATAAGACGCGTATATAACGTATATGACGCGTATATAACGTATATGGCGCGTATATAACGTATATGACGGGTATATAACGTATATGCCGCGTATATAACGTATATGACCCGTATGTAACGTATAAGAAGCGTATATACCGTATATGACGCGTATATAACGTATATGACGCGCATATAACGTATATGACGCGTATATAACGTATGTGACGCGTATATAACGTATATGACGCGTATATAACGTATATGATGCGAATATAAAGTGTATGACGCGTATATAACGTATGTGGCCCGTATATAACGTATATGACGCGTATATAGAGTATATGACGCGTATATAACGTATATGACGCGTATATATCGTATGTGACGCGTATATAACGTATATGACGCGTATATAACGTATATGACCCGTATGTTACGTATAAGATGCGTATATACCGTATATGACGCGTATATAACGTATATGACGCAAATATAACGTATATGACGCGTATATAACGTATGTGACGCGTATATAACGTATATGACGCGTATATAACGTATATGACGTGTATATAACGTGAATGACGCGTATATAACGTATATGATGCGAATATAACGTATATGACGCGTATAATACGTATATGTCGCGTATATAACGTATGTGGCCCGCATATAACGTATATGACGCGTATATAACGTATATGACGCGTATATAACGTATATGACGCGTATATAGCGTGTATGGCGTGAATATACCGTTTAAGACGCGTATATAACGTATATGAAAGGTATATAACGTATATGTCGCGTGTATAAAGTGTATGACGCGTATATAACGTATGTGGCCCGTATATAACGTATAAGACGCGTATATAACGTATATGAAAGGTATATAACGTATATGTCGCGTGTATAAAGTGTATGACGCGTATATAACGTATGTGGCCCGTATATAACGTATATGACGCGTATATAGCGTATATGACGCGTATATAACGTATATGACGCGTATATATCGTATGTGACTCGCATATAACGTATATGACGCTTATATAACGTATATGACGCGTATATAACGTATATGACGCGTATATGACGTATATGACGCGTATATAACGTATATGACGCCTATATAACGTATATGGCGCGTATATAACGTATATGACGCGAATATAACGTATATGACGCGTATATAGCGTGTATGACACGTATATAACGTGTATGAGGCATCTATTACGTATATGCCACGTATAAAACGTATATGTGGCGTATATAATGTGTATGACGCGTACATAACGTATATAACGCGTATATAACGTATATTTCGCGTATATATCGTATATGACACGTATATAAAGTGGATGACGCGTATATAACGCATATGACGCGTATATAACGTGTATGAATCGTATAGAACATATATGCCGCGTATATAACATATATGCCGCGTATAAAACGTATATGACGCGTATATAAAGTATACGAAGCGAAAATAACGTGTATGACGCGTATATAACATATATGACGCCTATAAAACGTATATGTCGCGTATATAACGTATGTGACGCGTATATAACGTATATGACGCGTATATAACGTATATGACGCGTATATATCGTATGTGACGCGCATATAACGTATATGACGCTTATATAACGTATATGACGCGTATATAACGTATATGACGCGTATATGACGTATATGACGCGTATATAACGTATATGACGCGTATATATCGTATGTGACGCGTATATAACGTATATGACGCGTATATAACGTATATGACCCGTATGTTACGTATAAGATGCGTATATACCGTATATGACGCGTATATAACGTATATGACGCAAATATAACGTATATGACGCGTATATAACGTATGTGACTCGTATATAACGTATATGACGCGTATATAACGTATATGACGTGTATATAACGTGAATGACGCGTATATAACGTATATGATGCGAATATAACGTATATGACGCGTATAAAACGTATATGTCGCGTATATAACGTATGTGGCCCGTATATAACGTATATGACGCGTATATAACGTATATGACGCGTATGTAACGTATATGACGCGTATATAGCGTGTATGGCGTGAATATACCGTTTAAGACGCGTATATAACGTATATGAAAGGTATATAACGTATATGTCGCGTGTATAAAGTGTATGACGCGTATATAACGTATGTGGCCCGTATATAACGTATATGACGCGTATATAGCGTATATGACGCGTATATAACGTATATGACGCGTATATATCGTATGTGACGCGCATATAACGTATATGACGCTTATATAACGTATATGACGCGTATATAACGTATATGACGCGTATATAGCGTGTATGACGTGTATATAACGCATATGACGCGTATATAACGTATGTGACGCGTATATAACGTATGTGTCGCGTATATAACGAGTATGACGCTTACATAACGTGTATGACGTGTATATAACTTATATGACGCGTATATAACGTATGTGACGCGTATATAGCGTGTATGGCATGTATATAACGTGTATGACGCGTATATAACGTATATGCCACGTATAAAACGTATATGTGGCGTATATAACGTGTCTGACGCGTATATAACGTATGTGACGCGTATATAACGTGTATGACGCGAATATAACATATATGACGCGTACAAAACGTATATGTCGCGTATATAACGTATACGACCCGTATATAACGTGTCTGACGTGTATATAACGTATATGACGCGTATATAACGTATATGACCCGTATCTAACGTATAAGAAGCGTATATACCGTATATGACGCGTATATAACGTATATGACGCGCATATAACGTATATGACGCGTATATAACGTATGTGACGCTTATATAACGTATATGACGCGTATATAACGTATATGGCGTGTATATAACGTGAATGACGCGTATATAACGTATATGATGCGAGTATAACGTATATGACGCGTATAAAACGTATATGTCGTGTATATAACGTATATGACGCGTATATATCGTATGTGACGCGTACATAACGTATATGACGCGTATATAACGTATATGACGCGTGTATAACGTATATGAAGCGTATATAGCGTATATGACGCGTATATAACGTATATGACGCGTATATAACGTATATGACGCGTACATAACGTATATGTCGCGCATATAACGTATGTGACGCGTATATAACGTATATGACGCGTATATAACGTGTATGACGCTTACATAACGTGTATGACGTGTATATAACGTATATGACGCGTATATAACGTATGTGACGCTTACATAACGTGTATGACGTGTATATAACGTATATGACGCGTATATAACGTATGTGACGCGTATATAACGTGTATGACGCGAATATAACATATATGACGCGTACAAAAAGTATATGTCGCGTATATAAAGTGTACGATGTGTATATAACGTATGTGACGCGTATATAACGTATATGACGCGTATATAGCGTGTTTGGCGTGTATATACCGTATAAGACGCGTATATAACGTATATGAAAGGTATATAACGTATATGTCGCGTGTATAAAGTGTATGACGCGTATATAACGTATGTGGCCCGTACATAACGTATATGACGCGTATATAGAGTATATGACGCGTATATAACGTATATGACGCGTATATAACGTATATGACGCGAATATAACGTATATGACGCGTATATAGCGTGTATGACGTGTATATAACGCATATGACGCGTATATAACGTATATGAAGCATATATAACGTATATGACGCATACAAAACGTATATGTCGCGTATATAAAGTGTATGATGTGTATATATCGTATGTGACGCGTATATAACGTATATGACGCGTATATAGCGTGTATGGCGTGTATATACCGTATAAGACGCGTATATAACGTATATGAAAGGTATATAACGTATATGTCGCGTGTATAAAGTGTATGACGCGTATATAACGTATGTGGCCCGTATATAACGTATATGACACGTATATAGCGTATATGACGCGCATA
Source organism: Lasioglossum morio (assembly GCA_916610235.2). NCBI lineage: Eukaryota > Metazoa > Arthropoda > Insecta > Hymenoptera > Halictidae > Lasioglossum > Lasioglossum morio. Next base: position 30,319 of record CAKAJA020000022.1, read on the forward strand.
TAACGTATATGACGCGTATATAACGTATGTGACGCTTATATAACGTATATGACGCGTATATAACGTATATGGCGTGTATATAACGTGAATGACGCGTATATAACGTATATGATGCGAGTATAACGTATATGACGCGTATAAAACGTATATGTCGCGTATATAACGTATATGAAGCGTATATATCGTATGTGACGCGTACATAACGTATATGACGCGTATATAACGTATATGACGCGTGTATAACGTATATGAAGCGTATATAGCGTATATGACGCGTATATAACGTATATGACGCGTATATAACGTATATGACGCGTACATAACGTATATGTCGCGCATATAACGTATGTGACGCGTATATAACGTATATGACACGTATATAACGTGTCTGACGCTTACATAACGTGTATGACGTGTATATAACGTATATGACGCGTATATAACGTATGTGACGCTTACATAACGTGTATGACGTGTATATAACGTATATGACGCGTATATAACGTATGTGACGCGTATATAACGTGTATGACGCGAATATAACATATATTGACGCGTACAAAAAGTATATGTCGCGTATATAAAGTGTACGATGTGTATATAACGTATGTGACGCGTATATAACGTATATGACGCGTATATAGCGTGTTTGGCGTGTATATACCGTATAAGACGCGTATATAACGTATATGAAAGGTATATAACGTATATGTCGCGTGTATAAAGTGTATGACGCGTATATAACGTATGTGGCCCGTACATAACGTATATGACGCGTATATAGAGTATATGACGCGTATATAACGTATATGACGCGTATATAACGTATATGACGCGAATATAACGTATATGACGCGTATATAGCGTGTATGACACGTATATAACGTGTATGAGGCATCTATTACGTATATGCCACGTATAAAACGTATATGTGGCGTATATAACGTGTATGACGCGTACATAACGTATATAACGCGTATATAACGTATATTTCGCGTATATATCGTATATGACACGTATATAAAGTGGATGACGCGTATATAACGCATATGACGCGTATATAGCGTGTATGGCGTGTATATACCGTATAAGACGCGTATATAACGTATATGACGCGTATATAACGTATATGGCGCGTATATAACGTATATGACGGGTATATAACGTATATGACGCGTATATAACGTATATGACCCGTATGTAACGTATAAGAAGCGTATATACCGTATATGACGCGTATATAACGTATATGACGCGTATATAACGTATATGGCGTGTATATAACGTGAATGACGCGTATATAACGTATATGATGCGAATATAAAGTGTATGACGCGTATATAACGTATGTGGCCCGTATATAACGTATATGACGCGTATATAGAGTATATGACGCGTATATAACGTATATGACGCGTATATATCGTATGTGACGCGTATATAACGTATATGACGCGTATATAACGTATATGGCGTGTATATAACGTGAATGACGCGTATATAACGTATATGATGCGAATATAAAGTGTATGACGCGTATATAACGTATGTGGCCCGTATATAACGTATATGACGCGTATATAGAGTATATGACGCGTATATAACGTATATGACGCGTATATATCGTATGTGACGCGTATATAACGTATATGACCTGTATATAACGTATATAACGCGTATATAACGTATGTGACGCGTATATAGCGTGTATGGCGTGTATATAACGTGTATGACGCGTATATAACGTATATGCCACGTATAAAACGTATATGTGGCGTATATAAAGTGTATGACGCGTATATAACGTATATGACCCGTATCTAACGTATAAGAAGCGTATATACCGTATATGACGCGTATATAACGTATATGACGCGCATATAACGTATATGACGCGTATATAACGTATGTGACGCTTATATAACGTATATGACGCGTATATAACGTATATGGCGTGTATATAACGTGAATGACGCGTATATAACGTATATGATGCGAGTATAACGTATATGACGCGTATAAAACGTATATGTCGCGTATATAACGTATATGACGCGTATAAAACGTATATGACGCGTATATAGCGTGTATGGCGTGTATATACCGTATAAGACGCGTATATAACGTATATGACGCGTATATAACGTATATGGCGCGTATATAACGTATATGACGGGTATATAACGTATATGCCGCGTATATAACGTATATGACCCGTATGTAACGTATAAGAAGCGTATATACCGTATATGACGCGTATATAACGTATATGACGCGCATATAACGTATATGACGCGTATATAACGTATGTGACGCGTATATAACGTATATGACGCGTATATAACGTATATGATGCGAATATAAAGTGTATGACGCGTATATAACGTATGTGGCCCGTATATAACGTATATGACGCGTATATAGAGTATATGACGCGTATATAACGTATATGACGCGTATATATCGTATGTGACGCGTATATAACGTATATGACGCGTATATAACGTATATGACCCGTATGTTACGTATAAGATGCGTATATACCGTATATGACGCGTATATAACGTATATGACGCAAATATAACGTATATGACGCGTATATAACGTATGTGACGCGTATATAACGTATATGACGCGTATATAACGTATATGACGTGTATATAACGTGAATGACGCGTATATAACGTATATGATGCGAATATAACGTATATGACGCGTATAATACGTATATGTCGCGTATATAACGTATGTGGCCCGTATATAACGTATATGACGCGTATATAACGTATATGACGCGTATATAACGTATATGACGCGTATATAGCGTGTATGGCGTGAATATACCGTTTAAGACGCGTATATAACGTATATGAAAGGTATATAACGTATATGTCGCGTGTATAAAGTGTATGACGCGTATATAACGTATGTGGCCCGTATATAACGTATAAGACGCGTATATAACGTATATGAAAGGTATATAACGTATATGTCGCGTGTATAAAGTGTATGACGCGTATATAACGTATGTGGCCCGTATATAACGTATATGACGCGTATATAGCGTATATGACGCGTATATAACGTATATGACGCGTATATATCGTATGTGACTCGCATATAACGTATATGACGCTTATATAACGTATATGACGCGTATATAACGTATATGACGCGTATATGACGTATATGACGCGTATATAACGTATATGACGCCTATATAACGTATATGCCGCGTATATAACGTATATGATGCGAATGTAACGTATATGACGCGTATATAGCGTGTATGGCGTGTATATACCGTATAAGACGCGTATATAACGTATATGAAAGGTATATAACGTATACGTCGCGTGTATAATGTGTATGACGCGTATATAACGTATGTGGCCCGTATATAACGTATATGACGCGTATATAACGTATATGACGCGTATATAGCGTGTATGACGTGTATATAACGCATATGACGCGTATATAACGTATATGAAGCATATATAACGTATATGACGCGAATATAACGTATACGACCCGTAATATAACGTGTCTGACGTGTATATAACGTATTTGACGCGTAGATAACATATATGCCGCGTATAAAACGTATATGTGGCTTATATAACGTGTCTGACGCGTATATAACGTATGTGACGCGTATATAGCGTGTATGGCGTGTATATAACGTGTATGACGCGTATATAACGTATATGCCACGTATAAAACGTATATGTGGCGTATATAACGTGTCTGACGCGTATATAACGTATGTGACGCGTATATAACGTGTATGACGCGAATATAACATATATGACGCATACAAAACGTATATGTCGCGTATATAACGTATGTGACGCGTATATAACGTATATGACGCGTATATAGCGTGTATGGCGTGTATATACCGTATAAGACGCGTATATAACGTATATGAAAGGTATATAACGTATATGTCGCGTGTATAAAGTGTATGACGCGTATATAACATATTTGACGCGTATATAGCGTATATGACGCGTATATGACGTATATGACGCGTATATAACGTATATGACGCGTATATAACGTATATGACGCGAATATAACGTATACGACCCGTATATAACGTGTCTGACGTGTATATAACGTATTTGACGCGTAGATAACATATATGCCGCGTATAAAACGTATATGTGGCGTATATAACGTGTGTGACGCGTATATAACGTATGTGACGCGTATATAACGTATATGACCCTTATATAACGTGTCTGACGCGTATATAACGTATGTGACGCGTATATAACGTATGTGTCGCGTATATAACGAGTATGACGCTTACATAACGTGTATGACGTGTATATAACTTATATGACGCGTATATAACGTATATGACGCGTATATAGCGTGTATGGCGTGAATATACCGTTTAAGACGCGTATATAACGTATATGAAAGGTATATAACGTATATGTCGCGTGTATAAAGTGTATGACGCGTATATAACGTATGTGGCCCGTATATAACGTATAAGACGCGTATATAACGTATATGAAAGGTATATAACGTATATGTCGCGTGTATAAAGTGTATGACGCGTATATAACGTATGTGGCCCGTATATAACGTATATGACGCGTATATAACGTATATGACGCGTATATAGCGTGTATGACGTGTATATAACGCATATGACGCGTATATAACGTATATGAAGCATATATAACGTATATGACGCGAATATAACGTATACGACCCGTATATAACGTGTCTGACGTGTATATAACGTATTTGACGCGTAGATAACATATATGCCGCGTATAAAACGTATATGTGGCTTATATAACGTGTCTGACGCGTATATAACGTATGTGACGCGTATATAGCGTGTATGGCGTGTATATAACGTGTATGACGCGTATATAACATATTTGACGCGTATATAGCGTATATGACGCGTATATGACGTATATGACGCGTATATAACGTATATGACGCGTATATAACGTATATGACGCGAATATAACGTATACGACCCGTATATAACGTGTCTGACGTGTATATAACGTATTTGACGCGTAGATAACATATATGCCGCGTATAAAACGTATATGTGGCGTATATAACGTGTGTGACGCGTATATAACGTATGTGACGCGTATATAACGTATATGACCCTTATATAACGTGTCTGACGCGTATATAACGTATGTGACGCGTATATAACGTATGTGTCGCGTATATAACGAGTATGACGCTTACATAACGTGTATGACGTGTATATAACTTATATGACGCGTATATAACGTATGTGACGCGTATATAGCGTGTATGGCGTGTATATAACGTGTATGACGCGTATATAACGTATATGACGCGTATATAACGTATATGACGCGAATATAACGTATACGACCCGTATATAACGTGTCTGACGTGTATATAACGTATTTGACGCGTAGATAACATATATGCCGCGTATAAAACGTATATGTGGCGTATATAACGTGTGTGACGCGTATATAACGTATGTGACGCGTATATAACGTATATGACCCTTATATAACGTGTCTGACGCGTATATAACGTATGTGACGCGTATATAACGTATGTGTCGCGTATATAACGAGTATGACGCTTACATAACGTGTATGACGTGTATATACCGTATAAGACGCGTATATAACGTATATGAAAGGTATATAACGTATATGTCGCGTGTATAAAGTGTATGACGCGTATATAACGTATGTGACGCGTATATAGCGTATATGACGCGTATATGACGTATATGACGCGTATATAACGTATATGACGCGTATATAACGTATATGACGCGAATATAACGTATACGACCCGTATATAACGTGTCTGACGTGTATATAACGTATTTGACGCGTAGATAACATATATGCCGCGTATAAAACGTATATGTGGCGTATATAACGTGTGTGACGCGTATATAACGTATGTGACGCGTATATAACGTATATGACCCTTATATAACGTGTCTGACGCGTATATAACGTATGTGACGCGTATATAACGTATGTGTCGCGTATATAACGAGTATGACGCTTACATAACGTGTATGACGTGTATATAACTTATATGGCGCGTATATAACGTATGTGACGCGTATATAGCGTGTATGGCGTGTATATAACGTGTATGACGCGTATATAACGTATATGCCACGTATAAAACGTATATGTGGCTTATAACGTGTCTGACGCGTATATAACGTATGTGACGCGTATATAACGTGTATGACGCGAATATAACATATATGACGCGTACAAAACGTATATGTCGCGTATATAAAGTGTATGATGTGTATATATCGTATGTGGCCCGTATATAACGTATATGACGCGTATATAGCGTATATGACGCGTATATAACGTATATGACGCGTATATATCGTATGTGACGCGTATATAACGTATATGACGCTTATATAACATATATGACGCGTATATAGCGTATATGACGCGTATATGACGTATATGACGCGTATATAACGTATATGACGCGTATATAACGTATATGACGCGAATATAACGTATACGACCCGTATATAACGTGTCTGACGTGTATATAACGTATTTGACGCGTAGATAACATATAAGCCGCGTATAAAACGTATATGTGGCGTATATAACGTGTGTGACGCGTATATGACGTATATGACGCGTATATAACGTGTATGACGCGTATATAACGTATATGCCGCGTATATATCGTATATGGCGCGTATATAACGTATATGACGGGTATATAACGTATATGACGCGTATATAACGTATATGACCCGTATCTAACATATAAGAAGCGTATACACCGTATATGACGCGTATATAACGTATATGACGCGCATATAACGTATATGATGCGTATATAACGTATGTGACGCGTATATAACGTATATGACGCGTATATAACGTATATGGCGTGTATATAACGTGAATGACGCGTATATAACGTATATGACACGTATATAACGTGTCTGACGTGTATATAACGTATGTGACGCGTATATAACGTATGTGTCGGGTATATAACGTGTATGACGCGAATATAACATATATGACGCGTACAAAAAGTATATGTCGCGTATATAAAGTGTACGATGTGTATATAACGTATGTGACGCGTATATAACGTATATGACGCGTATATAGCGTGTTTGGCGTGTATATAACGTATAAGACGCGTATATAACGTATATGAAAGGTATATATCGTATATGTCGCGTGTATAAAGTATATGACGCGTATATAACGTATGTGGCCCGTATATCTATATATATAAAAATGAAGTGCTGACTCACTCACCTATCAACGCCCAGGCTAAACCCTTGGCCCTAGAAAGCTGAAATTTTGCATAGAGGTTTCCTTTATGATCTATACAAGAGATAAGAAAGGATATTTCGAAATTCAACCCCTAAGGGGGTGAAAAGGGTTTGCAACGTTTGCATGAGGAATATTTTATTTGTGGTCGGATTTGCTTGATACTTGGTCTTAATGCTCTTTGATACAAATAATCAAACACCTATTTGGGCATTTTTAAAAATTCAACCCCTAAGGGGGTGAAAGGGGGTTGCAACGTTTGTATGAGGAATATTTTATTTGTGGTCGGATTGCTTGATACTTGGTCTTAATGCTCTTTGATACAAATAATCAAACACCTATTTGGGCATTTTTAAAAATTCAAGCCCTAAGGAGGTGAAAGGGGGTTGCAACGTTTGTATGAGGAATATTTTATTTGTGGTCGGATTGCTTGATACTTGGTCTTAATGATCTTTGATACAAATAATCAAACACCTATTTGGGCATTTTTAAAAATTCAACCCCTAAGGGGGTGAAAGGGGGTTGCAACGTTTGTATGAGGAATATTTTATTTGTGGTCGGATTTGCTTGATACTTGGTCTTAATGCTCTTTGATATAATTAATCAAACACCTATTTCGGCGTTTTTAAAAATTCAACCCCTAAGGGGGTGCATACCCTACATTCTTTCGGTTGAGCCTTTTTGCGATAGGTACACCGTTCCCGAGATACAGCCATTTTCCGCCGCGAGAGGGCCGTGGCGACGTACCGAGTTTCTCGCAAGCAGTGTCGCGCGGGCTAACCGTTCCAGAGATACTGCCATCTTCCGCCGCGAGAGGGCCGCGACGACGTAGCGAGTTTCTCGCAAGCAAAGTGTTGCGCGGGATGTATTAATATGCGTAGCTATTTTTCTTATTCCTACTCAGACTAAGACTTATTATTCTTATTCGACTAAACCGTTGCTTCACACCATTGCTTCACAGTTATCCATACACAATGACTGTTGAATTATTGAAAATTAATGGTACTATGGTGCCTCACACCGTAGTTCCTATAATTGGAGATGGGGCCTGTTTGTTTCGGGCCATCTCCTACATATTGTATAACATACAGGTGATGGCCAGAGAAGTACGCGAGGAAATCGTTAGCCATGTGGTGGCCAACTGGGACGAGTTTGCCATTATGTCCCACGACAGTAACGGGAACAATTACTCCAGTGCCGTTGAATACTGCATTGACATGTCACGCCCTTTTACTTATGGTGGTTTGTGTGAGCTGAAAGCGGCAGGGCAACTCTTTCCATGGATCTTTGAAGTTTACCGTAACGGTGAGCTGTACGTAAATTTTGGTACTGCAGGTAATCACGTGGGACGTCTACGCTTTTCACATGATCTGTCATGTGGCCATTTCGATGTGTACGTAAATGAAGTGACTACTATGTCACCGCCGACATCAGAACCATATTGTGACTCATCTCTTTATGTTACCGTTTCTACCAAATGTCATAAAAAACGTCGTGCCAGATGCATCGACGCTATTCGGAAGAAACAACGTCAAAACGCTTATAGAAATTATGCGAAAAAACACCCAGAGGTGAACAGAAAAGCTGTGGCTAGGTACCAACAAGCTCACCCAGAGGTGAACAGAAAAGCTGTGGCTAGGTACCAACAAGCTCACCCTGAGGTGCACAGGACCTCACAGTCTCGATATAAACAAAATCGAGTAGAACTGAAGGAACGTTCTTGGAAAATCAAGGCTCACTCCGGCATGGCATATAATATCGATACAGATTATGAAAACGACAGTACCATGGCTTTGGGTTCCATGACCAACAAGTGTCGGTGGTGCAATGCACTCAAGTGGAAGGAGGAGGCACCCGGCATGTGCTGTAGCGCTGGAAAGGTGCAGCTCCCGCCTTATGAAGAGCTACCCGAGCCTCTCTACAGCTTGATAATGAATATACATCCAGAACATGATCATTTCATGAACGTTATTCGTAAATATAATAGTTGCTTTCAAATGACCTCATTCGGAGCTAAACAGATAATAAAGGACGGTTTTATGCCAACTTTTAAGGTTCAGGGCCAGGTATACCACTTGGTTGGGAGTTTGTTGCCAGCACCTCAAAATGAACCACAATACTTACAAATATATTTTGTTGGCGAAGACGACAGAGAAGTACAATTAAGGTGCAGTAACGTTCCATATGTAAAACATGACTTAGTCAGACAACTACAAGGAATGCTGCATACGTTTAATGCTTATGTGAGAGATTTGAAAGTCGCCCTAGACAAGGTGCCTGCAACGTCTAAAACATTCAAAGTAGCTATTAATGCTGAGAGGAAGCCACCGGACAGCCACAGGGGTCGCTTCAATGTACCTACGTCAAATGAGGTGGCCTTAGTAATGGTTGGTCAGCAATTTGAGAAACGAGACATTATCCTTGAGAGCCACGATAACTCATTAAAACGCATTAGTGAAATCCAACGTTCATACGACGCCCTGCAGTATCCGCTTTTGTTTTGCCGTGGCGAGGATGGGTACTCCATTTCTTTACCTCAGCGTGATCCTCAGACCAATCAAACACTTAAAAAGACAGTCTCCGCTGCGAGTTTCTATTCTTTTCGTATAATGATTAGAGAAAGAGAAGATAATCACCTGGTGTATTTTCGTTCGCTTTTTAGTCAGTTTTTAGTAGACATGTATGCCAAAATAGAAACGGAAAGGTTGATGTATATCAGAAAAAACCAGGCGCAGCTGAGGGCTGACAGTTACATACACTTACGGAATGCTATAGGGAGACAGGACGTTGATGTTGAGCAGCTGGGTCAAAAGGTGGTGCTCCCGTCATCTTTTACCGGGGGACCACGTTATATGCATGAGCGTACACAAGACGCTATGACATACGTGCGTCAATACGGCCGTCCTGACCTCTTTATCACATTTACGTGTAACCCCAGATGGAAAGACATCACTGATATGCTTTTACCTGGTCAAAAGTCACATGATCGCCATGACATTATAGCCAGAGTATTCCACCTTAAGGTGAAAAAGATGATGGTCCTTCTAACCAAAGGCAATCTGTTTGGAGCGATGCAATGCTTTATATACTCCGTGGAATGGCAAAAACGGGGTCTCCCCCACATTCACATCTTGCTATGGCTACAGCAGAGTATCACGCCAGATAAGATCGACAATGTTATTAGTGCTGAAATACCTGATCCTGAGCAAGACCCTCTTCTCTATGATATTGTAAAGTCCAACATGATACATGGCCCTTGCGGTAGTTTAAATCACAAATCGCCCTGCATGAAAGATGGTCGTTGCAGTAAGAGGTATCCTCGACCACTTCTCAAGGACACACAGACAGGAGACGATGGATATCCGCAATATAGGAGGAGGTCTCCAGCTGACGGTGGTTACACAATAAAAAATAAAGAAATTGAGTTGGACAGCCGCTGGGTGGTGCCTTACAATCCTGTCCTGTTACGTACTTTCAATGCTCATATTAATGTGGAGTACTGCAACTCTGTTAAGGCCATCAAATATATTTGTAAGTACGTGAACAAGGGTAGTGATCAAGCGGCCTTTACTATAGAGAATGAGAAAGATGAGGTGAAAATCTACGAAAGCGGCCGGTACATAAGCAGTTCCGAAGCAGTTTGGAGGATCTTAAGCTTTCCGATTCATGAAAGATTCCCCCCCGTGTTACATCTCGCTGTTCATCTTGAAAACGGCCAGCGTGTATACTTCAACCCCAGAAACCTGTCAGATAAAATAAACAGTCCACCTCAGACAACGCTGTTAGCTTTTTTTGAAATCTGCAAAACGGACAATTATGCTAGAACGCTGCTGTACTCTGAAATATCTTCTTACTTTAAAGTAGGGTCTATACCATTCATCCAAACAATACCGAGTGCTACCACCTACGCCTGTTGCTCCATGAGGTTAGAGGACCGACATCTTTTGAGGACTTAAAGACTGTGAATGGTATCCTGCATCCAACATTTCAGTCTGCATGCAAGACTATTGGATTGCTTGAAGACGACAAGCATTGGGACACTACTTTAGAGGAAGCTGCATTGTGCGATTCTCCTTTGAAGCTGCGAGAGCTATTTACAATAGTGTTAGTTTTCTGTCAACTCTCTGATCCTTTAAGCCTTTGGGAGAAATACAAAGATAGTCTGTCGGAAGACATTAAACGACAACTGGAGAGAGAATTGCAAGATAATGCGCAACTGCTCATAGACGAGGTGTACAACAGATGCTTGATGTTGATCGAGGATGCAGTGTTAGCTCAAGCAGGACAAAACTTGACACAGTACGGATTGCCTCAGCCAAAAAGATCTGCAGCAACTTTCGGTAATCTAGAATATCTGAGGGAGATTAATTATGACCCCGGTGTGCTGAGAGAGGTGGTGTCGTCTAATGAGGAGTTACTGACGGATGAACAGCTTTACGTTTATCAGCAGATACTTAGCAATATTGAGAAAGGAATTGGCAAAATATTTTTTCTGGATGCTCCTGGTGGCACTGGAAAAACCTTCCTTATCAATTTGCTATTGGCGAAAGTAAGGAGTAATCGTGGGATCGCCATAGCTGTCGCATCGTCAGGAATCGCAGCAACATTGTTAGAGGGAGGCAAGACAGCTCACGCTGCCTTCAAGCTGCCGTTAAATCTCATCTATGTCGAAACTCCACTCTGCAACATTTCAAAACAGAGTAATGCGGCTCAAGTGCTGCGCGATTGTAAACTTATAGTTTGGGATGAAAGCACAATGGCGCATAAAGGGGGTTTCGAAGCACTAAACAGAACTCTAAAAGATATCAGAGGGAACGATGACATGATGGGTGGAGTCACCGTGTTGTTAGCTGGAGACTTTCGTCAGACTCTGCCGATAGTGCCGAGGGGAACTCGAGCAGACGAAGTGAAGGCTTGCATTAAGGCCTCAAATCTTTGGCCATTAATAAAAAAACTCTACCTTAAGAAAAACATGCGGGTGCACTTAAAGGGCGATGTTTTCGCTGGAGAATTCTCCAATCTCCTTCTTAAAATAGGAAACGGAGAATATCCGGAAACTGAGGGCAAGATTCAAATTCCACCAAATCTTGCGTCAGTTGTGTCGACAGTTGACGACTTAATAGCCCGAATATATCCAGATGTCCACAACCTACACAGCAAGTCAACAGAGTGGCTGGAGGAACGTGCGATTCTGACACCTAAGAACGATCAGGCTTCAGTCATTAATGACACTTTATTGAAGTCGTTCGCAGGTGCAGACCGCCAATACAAATCTGTGGACACTGTAATGCACACAGATAATGCTATATACTATCCTGTGGAGTTCCTAAATACACTCAACCCACCTGGTCTACCGTCTCACGAACTTATCCGCAAAGTGGGAGCTCCAGTAATGCTACTGCGAAATCTCAATCCGCCCAAGTTGTGCAATGGGACCCGGTTGCGTGTGAAAGCCTTACATAGAAACGTGGTAGAGGCCATTGTATTTACTGGCTGTGCTCGAGGTGAATCGGTGTATATACCGCGGATACCACTCATACCGTCGGAGTACCCATTCGAATTTAAAAGGCTGCAGTTCCCCCTTAAGGTCTGTTTCGCAATGACAATTAATAAGTCTCAGGGTCAGTCGCTGAAAACAGCAGGAATTGATCTTAGGAAAGACTGTTTCTCGCACGGCCAGTTTTACGTGGCCTGCTCGAGAGTGAGCTCACCTAGCAGCCTGGTCGTGTTAACATATGAAGGCAAAACCTCTAATGTAGTATATAAGGAGGTACTTTAAGCATAATCATAACCCTTAGATACGTCGTGGATTTTCAAGAATCAACTCCTTATAAATTCGATTCAAACTTATATTCAACAAATGCAGCGAAATGGTGTAAATAAGCCTAAAATCGTTATGGATGTCGCTATTGAGGTTTATTAGGGCGTTAATTACGAAAATGGCGACATGACATAAAATTAAAACTCAATAGGGGTGAATGAGGGGTTAAAAGGTTTTATGGAGAAAAAATATCAATTTCCGAAGGGATTAAACGGAACGCGCGAGAGAGAGGCAGAGAGAGAGAGAGAGAGAGAGAGAGAGAGAGACAAACAGACAGTGAAAGAGATTGAGATAGAACTACAGAGCAACGCGAAATGAAATTGAACGAAATAGATTATCACAAACACGTTCAGCAAGTACATGCTTTTAAAAAATAAAGCATTGCAATGAAAAAATGTTGATATCACAGAAAACCAATTGAAATAAAGCATTTCTTTGTTTCGATTGTGTACATTAACAACGATCTTGCAATCGAAATCAAAATGTAAATAAAACACCTCGAGATTTAGGGTGACTTCAAAGTTAATACAAGAAAATAAATCATTTGGTTGACATGAAATTCTGTCCATGCGAAAGTCCAGTCGTTCAAAAGTTGTGACGTCATACGCGCATTGTGCGCCGCCCGAAGGGCAACCCGCCCGGAGGGCCTAGCTGCGAGGGCGTGCCGCAGGCACGCCACGAGTAGCTAGTAACGTATATGACGCGTATATAGAGTATATGACGCGTATATAACGTATATGACGCGTATATAACGTATATGACGCGAATATAACGTATATGACGCGTATATAGCGTGTATGACACGTATATAACGTGTATGAGGCATCTATTACGTATATGCCACGTATAAAACGTATATGTGGCGTATATAATGTGTATGACGCGTACATAACGTATATAACGCGTATATAACGTATATTTCGCGTATATATCGTATATGACACGTATATAAAGTGGATGACGCGTATATAACGCATATGACGCGTATATAACGTGTATGAATCGTATAGAACATATATGCCGCGTATATAACATATATGCCGCGTATAAAACGTATATGACGCGTATATAAAGTATACGAAGCGAAAATAACGTGTATGACGCGTATATAACATATATGACGCCTATAAAACGTATATGTCGCGTATATAACGTATGTGACGCGTATATAACGTATATGACGCGTATATAGCGAGTATGGCGTGTATATACCGTATAAGACGCGTATATAACGTATATGACGCGTATATAACGTATATGGCGCGTATATAACGTATATGACGGGTATATAACGTATATGACGCGTATATAACGTATATGACCCGTATGTAACGTATAAGAAGCGTATATACCGTATATGACGCGTATATAACGTATATGACGCGCATATAACGTATATGACGCGTATATAACGTATGTGACGCGTATATAACGTATATGACGCGTATATAACGTATATGGCGTGTATATAACGTGAATGACGCGTATATAACGTATATGATGCGAATATAAAGTGTATGACGCGTATATAACGTATGTGGCCCGTATATAACGTATATGACGCGTATATAGAGTATATGACGCGTATATAACGTATATGACGCGTATATATCGTATGTGACGCGTATATAACGTATATGACGCGTATATAACGTATATGACGCGTATATATCGTATGTGACGCGTATATAACGTATATGACGCGTATATAACGTATATGAAGCGTATATATCGTATATGTCGCGTATATAACGTATATGACGCGTATATAACATGTATGACGCTTACATAACGTGTATGACCTGTATATAACGTATATAACGCGTATATAACGTATGTGACGCGTATATAGCGTGTATGGCGTTTATATAACGTGTATGACGCGTATATAACGTATATGCCACGTATAAAACGTATATGTGGCGTATATAAAGTGTATGACGCGTATATAACGTATATGCCACGTATAAAACGTATATGTGGCGTATATAAAGTGTATGACGCGTATATAACGTATATGACCCGTATCTAACGTATAAGAAGCGTATATACCGTATATGACGCGTATATAACGTATATGACGCGCATATAACGTATATGACGCGTATATAACGTATGTGACGCTTATATAACGTATATGACGCGTATATAACGTATATGGCGTGTATATAACGTGAATGACGCGTATATAACGTATATGATGCGAGTATAACGTATATGACGCGTATAAAACGTATATGTCGCGTATATAACGTATATGACGCGTATATATCGTATGTGACGCGTACATAACGTATATGACGCGTATATAGCGTATATGACGCGTATATAACGTATATGACGCGTATATAACGTATATGACGCGTATATAACGTATATGACGCGAATATAACGTATACGACCCATATATAACGTGTCTGACGTGTATATAACGTATTTGACGCGTAGATAACATATATGCCACGTATAAAACGTATATGTGGCGTATATAACGTGTGTGACGCGTATATAACGTATGTGACGCGTATATAACGTGTATGACGCGAATATAACATATATGACGCGTACAAAACGTATATGTCGCGTATATAAAGTGTATGATGTGTATATAACGTATGTGACGCGTATATAACGTATATGACGCGTATATATCGTATGTGACGCGTATATAACGTATATGACGCGTATATAACATATATGACGCGTACAAAACGTATATGTCGCGTATATAAAGTGTATGATGTGTATATAACGTATGTGATGCGTATATAACGTATATGACGCGTATATAGCGTGTATGGCGTGTATATACCGTATAAGACGCGTATGTAACGTATATGAATGGTATATAACGTATATGTCGCGTATATAAAGTGTATGACGCGTATATAACGTATGTGGCCCGTATATAACGTATATGACGCGTATATAACGTATATGACACGTATATAACGTGTATGAGGCATATATTACGTATATGCGACGTATAAAACGTATATGTGGCGTATATAACGTGTATGACGCGTATATAACTTATATGACGCGTATATAACGTATATGACGCGTATATAACGTGTATGAATCGTATATAACATATATGCCGCGTATATAACATATATGCCGCGTATAAAACGTATATGTGGCGTATATAACGTATATGACGCGTATATAACGTATGTGACGCGTATATAGCGTATATGACGCGTATATAGCGTGTATGGCGTGTATATACCGTATAAGACGCGTATATAACGTGAATGAAAGGTATATAACGTATATGTCGCGTGTATAAAGTGTATGACGCGTATATAACGTATGTGGCCCGTATATAACGTATATGACGCTAATATAACGTATATGGTGCGAATGTAACGTATATGACGCGTATATAGCGTGTATGGCGTGTATATACCGTATAAGACGCGTATATAACCTATATGAAAGGTATATAACGTATACGTCGCGTGTATAAAGTGTATGACGCGTATATAACGTATGTGGCCCGTATATAACGTATATGACGCGTATATAACGTATACGACCCGTATATAACGTGTCTGACGTGTATATAACGTATTTGACGCGTAGATAACATATATGCCGCGTATAAAACGTATATGTGGCGTATATAACGTGTCTGACGCGTATATAACGTATGTGACGCGTATATAACGTATGTGTCGCGTATATAACGAGTATGACGCTTACATAACGTGTATGACGTGTATATAACTTATATGACGCGTATATAACGTATGTGACGCGTATATAGCGTGTATGGCGTGTATATAACGTGTATGACGCGTATATAACGTATATGACGCGTATATAACGTATGTGACGCTTACATAACGTGTATGACGCGTATATGACGTATATGACGCGTATATAACGTATATGACGCGTATATAACGTATATGACGCGACTATAACGTATACGACCCATATATAACGTGTCTGACGTGTATATAACGTATTTGACGCGTAGATAACATATATGACGCGTATAAAACGTATATGTGGCGTATATAACGTGTGTGACGCGTATATAACGTATGTTACGCGGATATAACGTGTATGACGCGAATATAACATATATGACGCGTACAAAACGTATATGTCGCGTATATAAAGTGTATGATGTGTATATAACGTATGTGACGCGTATATAACGTATATGACCCGTATATAACGTGTCTGACGTGTATATAACGTATGTGACGCGTATATAACGTATGTGTCGCGTATATAACGAGTATGACGCTTACATAACGTGTATGACGTGTATATAACTTATATGACGCGTATATAACGTATGTGACGCGTATATAGCGTGTATGGCGTGTATATAACGT
The DNA here is from genome assembly GCA_916610235.2 of Lasioglossum morio. Lineage (NCBI taxonomy): Eukaryota > Metazoa > Arthropoda > Insecta > Hymenoptera > Halictidae > Lasioglossum > Lasioglossum morio. The sequence goes on from CAKAJA020000022.1 coordinate 47,826, forward strand.
GTATGACGCGTATATAACGTATATGACGCGTATATAACATATATGACGCGTATATAGCGTATATGACGCGTATATGACGTATATGACGCGTATATAACGTATATGACGCGTATATAACGTATATGACGCGACTATAACGTATACGACCCATATATAACGTGTCTGACGTGTATATAACGTATTTGACGCGTAGATAACATATATGACGCGTATAAAACGTATATGTGGCGTATATAACGTGTGTGACGCGTATATAACGTATGTGACGCGTATATAACGTGTATGACGCGAATATAACATATATGACGCGTACAAAACGTATATGTCGCGTATATAAAGTGTATGATGTGTATATAACGTATGTGACGCGTATATAACGTATATGACGCGTATATATCGTATGTGACGCGTATATAACGTATATGACGCGTATATAACATATATGACGCGTACAAAACGTATATGTCGCGTATATAAAGTGTATGATGTGTATATAACGTATGTGACGCGTATATAACGTATATGACGCGTATATAGCGTGTATGGCGTGTATATACCGTATAAGACGCGTATGTAACGTATATGAATGGTATATAACGTATATGTCGCGTATATAAAGTGTATGACGCGTATATAACGTATGTGGCCCGTATATAACGTATATGACGCGTATATAACGTATATGACACGTATATAACGTGTATGAGGCATATATTACGTATATGCCACGTATAAAACGTATATGTGGCGTATATAACGTGTATGACGCGTATATAACTTATATGACGCGTATATAACGTATATGACGCGTATATAACGTGTATGAATCGTATATAACATATATGCCGCGTATATAACATATATGCCGCGTATAAAACGTATATGACGCGTATATAACGTATATGAAGCGAAAATAACGTGTATGACGCGTATATAACATATATGACGCCTATAAAACGTATATGTCGCGTATATAATGTACGTGACGCGTATATAACGTATATGACGCGTATATATCGTATGTGACGCGTATATAACATATATGACGCTAATATAACGTATATGGTGCGAATGTAACGTATATGACGCGTATATAGCGTGTATGGCGTGTATATACCGTATAAGACGCGTATATAACCTATATGAAAGGTATATAACGTATACGTCGCGTGTATAAAGTGTATGACGCGTATATAACGTATGTGGCCCGAATATAACGTATATGACGCGTATATAACGTATATGACGCGTATATAGCGTGTATGACGTGTATATAACGCATATGACGCGTATATAACGTATATGACGCGTACATAACGTATATGTCGCGCATATAACGTATGTGACGCGTATATAACGTATATGACACGTATATAACGTGTCTGACGTGTATATAACGTATGTGACGGGTATATAGCGTGTATGACGCGTATATAACATATATGACACGTATATAACGTGTCTGACGCGTATATAACGTATGTGGCCCGTATATAACGTATATGACGCATATATAGCGTATATAACGCGTACATAACGTATATGACGCGTATAAATCGTATGTGACGCGTATATAACGTGAATGACGCGTATATAACGTATATGATGCGAATATAACGTATATGACGCGTATATAGCGTATATGACGCGTATATAACGTATATGACGCGTATATATCGTATGTGACGCGTATATAACGTATATGACGCTTATATAACGTATGTGACGCGTATATAACGTATATGACCCTTATATAACGTGTCTGACGCGTATATAACGTATGTGACGCGTATATAACGTATGTGTCGCGTATATAACGAGTATGACGCTTACATAACGTGTATGACGTGTATATAACTTATATGACGCGTATATAACGTATGTGACGCGTATATAGCGTGTATGGCGTGTATATAACGTGTATGACGCGTATATAACGTATATGACGCGTATATAACGTATATGACGCGAATATAACGTATACGACCCGTATATAACGTGTCTGACGTGTATATAACGTATTTGACGCGTAGATAACATATATGCCGCGTATAAAACGTATATGTGGCGTATATAACGTGTGTGACGCGTATATAACGTATGTGACGCGTATATAACGTATATGACACGTATATAACGTGTCTGACGCGTATATAACGTATGTGACGCGTATATAACGTATGTGTCGCGTATATAACGTGTATGACGCTTACATAACGTGTATGACGTGTATATACCGTATAAGACGCGTATATAACGTATATGAAAGGTATATAACGTATATGTCGCGTGTATAAAGTGTATGACGCGTATATAACGTATGTGACGCGTATATAGCGTATATGACGCGTATATGACGTATATGACGCGTATATAACGTATATGACGCGTATATAACGTATATGACGCGAATATAACGTATACGACCCGTATATAACGTGTCTGACGTGTATATAACGTATTTGACGCGTAGATAACATATATGCCGCGTATAAAACGTATATGTGGCGTATATAACGTGTGTGACGCGTATATAACGTATGTGACGCGTATATAACGTATATGACCCTTATATAACGTGTCTGACGCGTATATAACGTATGTGACGCGTATATAACGTATGTGTCGCGTATATAACGAGTATGACGCTTACATAACGTGTATGACGTGTATATAACTTATATGACGCGTATATAACGTATGTGACGCGTATATAGCGTGTATGGCGTGTATATAACGTGTATGACGCGTATATAACGTATATGCCACGTATAAAACGTATATGTGGCTTATAACGTGTCTGACGCGTATATAACGTATGTGACGCGTATATAACGTGTATGACGCGAATATAACATATATGACGCGTACAAAACGTATATGTCGCGTATATAAAGTGTATGATGTGTATATATCGTATGTGGCCCGTATATAACGTATATGACGCGTATATAGCGTATATGACGCGTATATAACGTATATGACGCGTATATATCGTATGTGACGCGTATATAACGTATATGACGCGTATATAACATATATGACGCGTATATAGCGTATATGACGCGTATATGACGTATATGACGCGTATATAACGTATATGACGCGTATATAACTTATATGACGCGAATATAACGTATACGACCCGTATATAACGTGTCTGACGTGTATATAACGTATTTGACGCGTAGATAACATATAAGCCGCGTATAAAACGTATATGTGGCGTATATAACGTGTGTGACGCGTATATGACGTATATGACGCGTATATAACGTGTATGACGCGTATATAACGTATATGCCGCGTATATATCGTATATGGCGCGTATATAACGTATATGACGGGTATATAACGTATATGACGCGTATATAACGTATATGACCCGTATCTAACATATAAGAAGCGTATACACCGTATATGACGCGTATATAACGTATATGACGCGCATATAACGTATATGACGCGTATATAACGTATGTGACGCGTATATAACGTATATGACGCGTATATAACGTATATGGCGTGTATATAACGTGAATGACGCGTATATAACGTATATGACGCGTATATAACGTGTCTGACGTGTATATAACGTATGTGACGCGTATATAACGTATGTGTCGGGTATATAACGTGTATGACGCGAATATAACATATATGACGCGTACAAAAAGTATATGTCGCGTATATAAAGTGTACGATGTGTATATAACGTATGTGACGCGTATATAACGTATATGACGCGTATATAGCGTGTTTGGCGTGTATATAACGTATAAGACGCGTATATAACGTATATGAAAGGTATATATCGTATATGTCGCGTGTATAAAGTGTATGACGCGTATATAACGTATGTGGCCCGTATATAACGTATATGACGCGTATATAGAGTATATGACGCGTATATAACGTATATGACGCGTATATAACGTATATGACGCGAATATAACGTATATGACGCGTATATAGCGTGTATGACACGTATATAACGTGTATGAGGCATCTATTACGTATATGCCACGTATAAAACGTATATGTGGCGTATATAACGTGTATGACGCGTACATAACGTATATAACGCGTATATAACGTATATTTCGCGTATATATCGTATATGACACGTATATAAAGTGGATGACGCGTATATAACGCATATGACGCGTATATAACGTGTATGAATCGTATATAACATATATGCCGCGTATATAACATATATGCCGCGTATAAAACGTATATGACGCGTATATAAAGTATACGAAGCGAAAATAACGTGTATGACGCGTATATAACATATATGACGCCTATAAAACGTATATGTCGCGTATATAACGTATGTGACGCGTATATAACGTATATGACGCGTATATAGCGAGTATGGCGTGTATATACCGTATAAGACGCGTATATAACGTATATGACGCGTATATAACGTATATGGCGCGTATATAACGTATATGACGGGTATATAACGTATATGACGCGTATATAACGTATATGACCCGTATGTAACGTATAAGAAGCGTATATACCGTATATGACGCGTATATAACGTATATGACGCGCATATAACGTATATGACGCGTATATAACGTATGTGACGCGTATATAACGTATATGACGCGTATATAACGTATATGGCGTGTATATAACGTGAATGACGCGTATATAACGTATATGATGCGAATATAAAGTGTATGACGCGTATATAACGTATGTGGCCCGTATATAACGTATATGACGCGTATATAGAGTATATGACGCGTATATAACGTATATGACGCGTATATATCGTATGTGACGCGTATATAACGTATATGACGCGTATATAACGTATATGACGCGTATATATCGTATGTGACGCGTATATAACGTATATGACGCGTATATAACGTATATGAAGCGTATATAGCGTATATGTCGCGTATATAACGTATATGACGCGTATATAACATGTATGACGCTTACATAACGTGTATGACCTGTATATAACGTATATAACGCGTATATAACGTATGTGACGCGTATATAGCGTGTATGGCGTGTATATAACGTGTATGACGCGTATATAACGTATATGCCACGTATAAAACGTATATGTGGCGTATATAAAGTGTATGACGCGTATATAACGTATATGCCACGTATAAAACGTATATGTGGCGTATATAAAGTGTATGACGCGTATATAACGTATATGACCCGTATCTAACGTATAAGAAGCGTATATACCGTATATGACGCGTATATAACGTATATGACGCGCATATAACGTATATGACGCGTATATAACGTATGTGACGCTTATATAACGTATATGACGCGTATATAACGTATATGGCGTGTATATAACGTGAATGACGCGTATATAACGTATATGATGCGAATATAACGTATATGACGCGTATAAAACGTATATGTCGCGTATATAACGTATATGACGCGTATATATCGTATGTGACGCGTACATAACGTATATGACGCGTATATAGCGTATATGACGCGTATATGACGTATATGACGCGTATATAACGTATATGACGCGTATATAACGTATATGACGCGAATATAACGTATACGACCCATATATAACGTGTCTGACGTGTATATAACGTATTTGACGCGTAGATAACATATATGACGCGTATAAAACGTATATGTGGCGTATATAACGTGTCTGACGCGTATATAACGTATGTGACGCGTATATAACGTGTATGACGCGAATATAACATATATGACGCGTACAAAACGTATATGTCGCGTATATAAAGTGTATGATGTGTATATAACGTATGTGACGCGTATATAACGTATATGACGCGTATATATCGTATGTGACGCGTATATAACGTATATGACGCGTATATAACATATATGACGCGTACAAAACGTATATGTCGCGTATATAAAGTGTATGATGTGTATATAACGTATGTGATGCGTATATAACGTATATGACGCGTATATAGCGTGTATGGCGTGTATATACCGTATAAGACGCGTATGTAACGTATATGAATGGTATATAACGTATATGTCGCGTATATAAAGTGTATGACGCGTATATAACGTATGTGGCCCGTATATAACGTATATGACGCGTATATAACGTATATGACACGTATATAACGTGTATGAGGCATATATTACGTATATGCGACGTATAAAACGTATATGTGGCGTATATAACGTGTATGACGCGTATATAACTTATATGACGCGTATATAACGTATATGACGCGTATATAACGTGTATGAATCGTATATAACATATATGCCGCGTATATAACATATATGCCGCGTATAAAACGTATATGTCGGGTATATAACGTATATGACGCGTATATATCGTATGTGACGCGTATATAGCGTATATGACGCGTATATAGCGTGTATGGCGTGTATATACCGTATAAGACGCGTATATAACGTGAATGAAAGGTATATAACGTATATGTCGCGTGTATAAAGTGTATGACGCGTATATAACGTATGTGGCCCGTATATAACGTATATGACGCTAATATAACGTATATGGTGCGAATGTAACGTATATGACGCGTATATAGCGTGTATGGCGTGTATATACCGTATAAGACGCGTATATAACCTGTATGAAAGGTATATAACGTATACGTCGCGTGTATAAAGTGTATGACGCGTATATAACGTATGTGGCCCGTATATAACGTATATGACGCGAATATAACGTATACGACCCGTATATAACGTGTCTGACGTGTATATAACGTATTTGACGCGTAGATAACATATATGCCGCGTATAAAACGTATATGTGGCGTATATAACGTGTCTGACGCGTATATAACGTATGTGACGCGTATATAACGTATGTGTCGCGTATATAACGAGTATGACGCTTACATAACGTGTATGACGTGTATATAACTTATATGACGCGTATATAACGTATGTGACGCGTATATAGCGTGTATGGCGTGTATATAACGTGTATGACGCGTATATAACGTATATGACGCGTATATAACGTATGTGACGCGTATATAGCGTATATGACGCGTATATGACGTATATGACGCGTATATAACGTATATGACGCGTATATAACGTATATGACGCGAATATAACGTATACGACCCATATATAACGTGTCTGACGTGTATATAACGTATTTGACGCGTAGATAACATATATGACGCGTATAAAACGTACATGTGGCGTATATAACGTGTGTGACGCGTATATAACGTATGTTACGCGGATATAACGTGTATGACGCGAATATAACATATATGACGCGTACAAAACGTATATGTCGCGTATATAAAGTGTATGATGTGTATATAACGTATGTGACGCGTATATAACGTATATGACCCGTATATAACGTGTCTGACGTGTATATAACGTATGTGACGCGTATATAACGTATGTGTCGCGTATATAACGAGTATGACGCTTACATAACGTGTATGACGTGTATATAACTTATATGACGCGTATATAACGTATGTGACGCGTATATAGCGTGTATGGCGTGTATATAACGTGTATGACGCGTATATAACGTATATGACGCGTATATAACATATATGACGCGTATATAGCGTATATGACGCGTATATGACGTATATGACGCGTATATAACGTATATGACGCGTATATAACGTATATGACGCGAATATAACGTATACGACCCATATATAACGTGTCTGACGTGTATATAACGTATTTGACGCGTAGATAACATATATGCCACGTATAAAACGTATATGTGGCGTATATAACGTGTGTGACGCGTATATAACGTATGTGACGCGGATATAACGTGTATGACGCGAATATAACATATATGACGCGTACAAAACGTATATGTCGCGTATATAAAGTGTATGATGTGTATATAACGTATGTGACGCGTATATAACGTATATGACGCGTATATATCGTATGTGACGCGTATATAACGTATATGACGCGTATATAACATATATGACGCGTACAAAACGTATATGTCGCGTATATAACGTATGTGACGCGTATATAACGTATATGACGCGTATATAGCGAGTATGGCGTGTATATACCGTATAAGACGCGTATATAACGTATATGACGCGTATATAACGTATATGGCGCGTATATAACGTATATGACGGGTATATAACGTATATGACGCGTATATAACGTATATGACCCGTATGTAACGTATAAGAAGCGTATATACCGTATATGACGCGTATATAACGTATATGACGCGCATATAACGTATATGACGCGTATATAACGTATGTGACGCGTATATAACGTATATGACGCGTATATAACGTATATGGCGTGTATATAACGTGAATGACGCGTATATAACGTATATGATGCGAATATAAAGTGTATGACGCGTATATAACGTATGTGGCCCGTATATAACGTATATGACGCGTATATAGAGTATATGACGCGTATATAACGTATATGACGCGTATATATCGTATGTGACGCGTATATAACGTATATGACGCGTATATAACGTATATGACGCGTATATATCGTATGTGACGCGTATATAACGTATATGACGCGTATATAACGTATATGAAGCGTATATAGCGTATATGTCGCGTATATAACGTATATGACGCGTATATAACATGTATGACGCTTACATAACGTGTATGACCTGTATATAACGTATATAACGCGTATATAACGTATGTGACGCGTATATAGCGTGTATGGCGTGTATATAACGTGTATGACGCGTATATAACGTATATGCCACGTATAAAACGTATATGTGGCGTATATAAAGTGTATGACGCGTATATAACGTATATGCCACGTATAAAACGTATATGTGGCGTATATAAAGTGTATGACGCGTATATAACGTATATGACCCGTATCTAACGTATAAGAAGCGTATATACCGTATATGACGCGTATATAACGTATATGACGCGCATATAACGTATATGACGCGTATATAACGTATGTGACGCTTATATAACGTATATGACGCGTATATAACGTATATGGCGTGTATATAACGTGAATGACGCGTATATAACGTATATGATGCGAATATAACGTATATGACGCGTATAAAACGTATATGTCGCGTATATAACGTATATGACGCGTATATATCGTATGTGACGCGTACATAACGTATATGACGCGTATATAGCGTATATGACGCGTATATGACGTATATGACGCGTATATAACGTATATGACGCGTATATAACGTATATGACGCGAATATAACGTATACGACCCATATATAACGTGTCTGACGTGTATATAACGTATTTGACGCGTAGATAACATATATGACGCGTATAAAACGTACATGTGGCGTATATAACGTGTGTGACGCGTATATAACGTATGTGACGCGGATATAACGTGTATGACGCGAATATAACATATATGACGCGTACAAAACGTATATGTCGCGTATATAAAGTGTATGATGTGTATATAACGTATGTGACGCGTATATAACGTATATGACGCGTATATATCGTATGTGACGCGTATATAACGTATATGACGCGTATATAACATATATGACGCGTACAAAACGTATATGTCGCGTATATAAAGTGTATGATGTGTATATAACGTATGTGATGCGTATATAACGTATATGACGCGTATATAGCGTGTATGGCGTGTATATACCGTATAAGACGCGTATGTAACGTATATGAATGGTATATAACGTATATGTCGCGTATATAAAGTGTATGACGCGTATATAACGTATGTGGCCCGTATATAACGTATATGACGCGTATATAACGTATATGACGCGTATATAACGTGTATGACGCATATATTACGTATATGCGACGTATAAAACGTATATGTGGCGTATATAACGTGTATGACGCGTATATAACTTATATGACGCGTATATAACGTATATGACGCGTATATAACGTGTATGAATCGTATATAACATATATGCCGCGTATATAACATATATGCCGCGTATAAAACGTATATGTCGGGTATATAACGTATATGACGCGTATATATCGTATGTGACGCGTATATAGCGTATATGACGCGTATATAGCGTGTATGGCGTGTATATACCGTATAAGACGCGTATATAACGTGAATGAAAGGTATATAACGTATATGTCGCGTGTATAAAGTGTATGACGCGTATATAACGTATGTGGCCCGTATATAACGTATATGACGCGTATATAACGTATATGGTGCGAATGTAACGTATATGACGCGTATATAGCGTGTATGGCGTGTATATACCGTATAAGACGCGTATATAACCTATATGAAAGGTATATAACGTATACGTCGCGTGTATAAAGTGTATGACGCGTATATAACGTATGTGGCCCGTATATAACGTATATGACGCGAATATAACGTATACGACCCGTATATAACGTGTCTGACGTGTATATAACGTATTTGACGCGTAGATAACATATATGCCGCGTATAAAACGTATATGTGGCGTATATAACGTGTCTGACGCGTATATAACGTATGTGACGCGTATATAACGTATGTGTCGCGTATATAACGAGTATGACGCTTACATAACGTGTATGACGTGTATATAACTTATATGACGCGTATATAACGTATGTGACGCGTATATAGCGTGTATGGCGTGTATATAACGTGTATGACGCGTATATAACGTATATGACGCGTATATAACATATATGACGCGTATATAGCGTATATGACGCGTATATGACGTATATGACGCGTATATAACGTATATGACGCGTATATAACGTATATGACGCGAATATAACGTATACGACCCATATATAACGTGTCTGACGTGTATATAACGTATTTGACGCGTAGATAACATATATGACGCGTATAAAACGTACATGTGGCGTATATAACGTGTCTGACGCGTATATAACGTATGTTACGCGTATATAACGTGTATGACGCGAATATAACATATATGACGCGTACAAAACGTATATGTCGCGTATATAAAGTGTATGATGTGTATATAACGTATGTGACGCGTATATAACGTATATGACCCGTATATAACGTGTCTGACGTGTATATAACGTATGTGACGCGTATATAACGTATGTGTCGCGTATATAACGAGTATGACGCTTACATAACGTGTATGACGTGTATATAACTTATATGACGCGTATATAACGTATGTGACGCGTATATAGCGTGTATGGCGTGTATATAACGTGTATGACGCGTATATAACGTATATGACGCGTATATAACGTATGTGACGCGTATATAACGTGTATGACGCGTATATGACGTATATGACGCGTATATAACGTATATGACGCGTATATAACGTATATGACGCGACTATAACGTATACGACCCATATATAACGTGTCTGACGTGTATATAACGTATTTGACGCGTAGATAACATATATGACGCGTATAAAACGTACATGTGGCGTATATAACGTGTGTGACGCGTATATAACGTATGTGACGCGTATATAACGTGTATGACGCGAATATAACATATATGACGCGTACAAAACGTATATGTCGCGTATATAAAGTGTATGATGTGTATATAACGTATGTGACGCGTATATAACGTATATGACGCGTATATATCGTATGTGACGCGTATATAACGTATATGACGCGTATATAACATATATGACGCGTACAAAACGTATATGTCGCGTATATAAAGTGTATGATGTGTATATAACGTATGTGACGCGTATATAACGTATATGACGCGTATATAGCGTGTATGGCGTGTATATACCGTATAAGACGCGTATGTAACGTATATGAATGGTATATAACGTATATGTCGCGTATATAAAGTGTATGACGCGTATATAACGTATGTGGCCCGTATATAACGTATATGACGCGTATATAACGTATATGACACGTATATAACGTGTATGAGGCATATATTACGTATATGCCACGTATAAAACGTATATGTGGCGTATATAACGTGTATGACGCGTATATAACTTATATGACGCGTATATAACGTATATGACGCGTATATAACGTGTATGAATCGTATATAACATATATGCCGCGTATATAACATATATGCCGCGTATAAAACGTATATGACGCGTATATAACGTATATGAAGCGAAAATAACGTGTATGACGCGTATATAACATATATGACGCCTATAAAACGTATATGTCGCGTATATAACGTATGTGTCGCGTATATAACGTATATGACGCGTATATATCGTATGTGACGCGTATATAACGTATATGACGCTAATATAACGTATATGGTGCGAATGTAACGTATATGACGCGTATATAGCGTGTATGGCGTGTATATACCGTATAAGACGCGTATATAACCTATATGAAAGGTATATAACGTATACGTCGCGTGTATAAAGTGTATGACGCGTATATAACGTATGTGGCCCGAATATAACGTATATGACGCGTATATAACGTATATGACGCGTATATAGCGTGTATGACGTGTATATAACGCATATGACGCGTATATAACGTATATGACGCGTACATAACGTATATGTCGCGCATATAACGTATGTGACGCGTATATAACGTATATGACACGTATATAACGTGTCTGACGTGTATATAACGTATGTGACGGGTATATAGCGTGTATGACGCGTATATAACATATATGACACGTATATAACGTGTCTGACGCGTATATAACGTATGTGGCCCGTATATAACGTATATGACGCATATATAGCGTATATAACGCGTACATAACGTATATGACGCGTATAAATCGTATGTGACGCGTATATAACGTGAATGACGCGTATATAACGTATATGATGCGAATATAACGTATATGACGCGTATATAGCGTATATGACGCGTATATAACGTATATGACGCGTATATATCGTATGTGACGCGTATATAACGTATATGACGCTTATATAACGTATGTGACGCGTATATAACGTATATGACCCTTATATAACGTGTCTGACGCGTATATAACGTATGTGACGCGTATATAACGTATGTGTCGCGTATATAACGAGTATGACGCTTACATAACGTGTATGACGTGTATATAACTTATATGACGCGTATATAACGTATGTGACGCGTATATAGCGTGTATGGCGTGTATATAACGTGTATGACGCGTATATAACGTATATGACGCGTATATAACGTATATGACGCGAATATAACGTATACGACCCGTATATAACGTGTCTGACGTGTATATAACGTATTTGACGCGTAGATAACATATATGCCGCGTATAAAACGTATATGTGGCGTATATAACGTGTGTGACGGGTATATAACGTGTGTGACGCGTATATAACGTATATGACCCTTATATAACGTGTCTGACGCGTATATAACGTATGTGACGCGTATATAACGTATGTGTCGCGTATATAACGTATGTGACGCTTACATAACGTGTATGACGTGTATATACCGTATAAGACGCGTATATAACGTATATGAAAGGTATATAACGTATATGTCGCGTGTATAAAGTGTATGACGCGTATATAACGTATGTGACGCGTATATAGCGTATATGACGCGTATATGACGTATATGACGCGTATATAACGTATATGACGCGTATATAACGTATATGACGCGAATATAACGTATACGACCCGTATATAACGTGTCTGACGTGTATATAACGTATTTGACGCGTAGATAACATATATGCCGCGTATAAAACGTATATGTGGCGTATATAACGTGTGTGACGCGTATATAACGTATGTGACGCGTATATAACGTATATGACCCTTATATAACGTGTCTGACGCGTATATAACGTATGTGACGCGTATATAACGTATGTGTCGCGTATATAACGAGTATGACGCTTACATAACGTGTATGACGTGTATATAACTAAGATGACGCGTATATAACGTATGTGACGCGTATATAGCGTGTATGGCGTGTATATAACGTGTATGACGCGTATATAACGTATATGCCACGTATAAAACGTATATGTGGCTTATAACGTGTCTGACGCGTATATAACGTATGTGACGCGTATATAACGTGTATGACGCGAATATAACATATATGACGCGTACAAAACGTATATGTCGCGTATATAAAGTGTATGATGTGTATATATCGTATGTGGCCCGTATATAACGTATATGACGCGTATATAGCGTATATGACGCGTATATAACGTATATGACGCGTATATATCGTATGTGACGCGTATATAACGTATATGACGCGTATATAACATATATGACGCGTATATAGCGTATATGACGCGTATATGACGTATATGACGCGTATATAACGTATATGACGCGTATATAACTTATATGACGCGAATATAACGTATACGACCCGTATATAACGTGTCTGACGTGTATATAACGTATTTGACGCGTAGATAACATATATGCCGCGTATAAAACGTATATGTGGCGTATATAACGTGTGTGACGCGTATATGACGTATATGACGCGTATATAACGTGTATGACGCGTATATAACGTATATGCCGCGTATATATCGTATATGGCGCGTATATAACGTATATGACGGGTATATAACGTATATGACGCGTATATAACGTATATGACCCGTATCTAACGTATAAGAAGCGTATACACCGTATATGACGCGTATATAACGTATATGACGCGCATATAACGTATATGACGCGTATATAACGTATGTGACGCTTATATAACGTATATGACGCGTATATAACGTATATGGCGTGTATATAACGTGAATGACGCGTATATAACGTATATGACGCTTACATAACGTGTCTGACGTGTATATAACGTATGTGACGCGTATATAACGTATATGACGTGTAGATAACGTGTATGACGCGAATATAACATATATGACGCGTACAAAAAGTATATGTCGCGTATATAAAGTGTACGATGTGTATATAACGTATGTGACGCGTATATAACGTATATGACGCGTATATAGCGTGTTTGGCGTGTATATAACGTATAAGACGCGTATATAACGTATATGAAAGGTATATATCGTATATGTCGCGTGTATAAAGTGTATGACGCGTATATAACGTATGTGGCCCGTATATAACGTATATGACGCGTATATAGAGTATATGACGCGTATATAACGTATATGACGCGTATATAACGTATATGACGCGAATATAACGTATATGACGCGTATATAGCGTGTATGACACGTATATAACGTGTATGAGGCATCTATTACGTATATGCCACGTATAAAACGTATATGTGGCGTATATAACGTGTATGACGCGTACATAACGTATATAACGCGTATATAACGTATATTTCGCGTATATATCGTATATGACACGTATATAAAGTGGATGACGCGTATATAACGCATATGACGCGTATATAACGTGTATGAATCGTATAGAACATATATGCCGCGTATATAACATATATGCCGCGTATAAAACGTATATGACGCGTATATAAAGTATACGAAGCGAAAATAACGTGTATGACGCGTATATAACATATATGACGCCTATAAAACGTATATGTCGCGTATATAACGTATGTGACGCGTATATAACGTATATGACGCGTATATAGCGAGTATGGCGTGTATATACCGTATAAGACGCGTATATAACGTATATGACGCGTATATAACGTATATGGCGCGTATATAACGTATATGACGGGTATATAACGTATATGACGCGTATATAACGTATATGACCCGTATGTAACGTATAAGAAGCGTATATACCGTATATGACGCGTATATAACGTATATGACGCGCATATAACGTATATGACGCGTATATAACGTATGTGACGCGTATATAACGTATATGACGCGTATATAACGTATATGGCGTGTATATAACGTGAATGACGCGTATATAACGTATATGATGCGAATATAAAGTGTATGACGCGTATATAACGTATGTGGCCCGTATATAACGTATATGACGCGTATATAGAGTATATGACGCGTATATAACGTATATGACGCGTATATATCGTATGTGACGCGTATATAACGTATATGACGCGTATATAACGTATATGACGCGTATATATCGTATGTGACGCGTATATAACGTATATGACGCGTATATAACGTATATGAAGCGTATATAGCGTATATGTCGCGTATATAACGTATATGACGCGTATATAACATGTATGACGCTTACATAACGTGTATGACCTGTATATAACGTATATAACGCGTATATAACGTATGTGACGCGTATATAGCGTGTATGGCGTGTATATAACGTGTATGACGCGTATATAACGTATATGCCACGTATAAAACGTATATGTGGCGTATATAAAGTGTATGACGCGTATATAACGTATATAACACGTATAAAACGTATATGTGGCGTATATAAAGTGTATGACGCGTATATAACGTATATGACCCGTATCTAACGTATAAGAAGCGTATATACCGTATATGACGCGTATATAACGTATATGACGCGCATATAACGTATATGACGCGTATATAACGTATGTGACGCTTATATAACGTATATGACGCGTATATAACGTATATGGCGTGTATATAACGTGAATGACGCGTATATAACGTATATGATGCGAATATAACGTATATGACGCGTATAAAACGTATATGT
The DNA here is from genome assembly GCA_916610235.2 of Lasioglossum morio. Classification (NCBI taxonomy): domain Eukaryota; kingdom Metazoa; phylum Arthropoda; class Insecta; order Hymenoptera; family Halictidae; genus Lasioglossum; species Lasioglossum morio. The sequence continues at coordinate 64,468 of CAKAJA020000022.1, forward strand.
CGCGTATATAACGTATATGACGCGTATATATCATATGTGACGCGTACATAACGTATATGACGCGTATATAGCGTATATGACGCGTATATGACGTATATGACGCGTATATAACGTATATGACGCGTATATAACGTATATGACGCGAATATAACGTATACGACCCATATATAACGTGTCTGACGTGTATATAACGTATTTGACGCGTAGATAACATATATGCCACGTATAAAACGTATATGTGGCGTATATAACGTGTCTGACGCGTATATAACGTATGTGACGCGGATATAACGTGTATGACGCGAATATAACATATATGACGCGTACAAAACGTATATGTCGCGTATATAAAGTGTATGATGTGTATATAACGTATGTGACGCGTATATAACGTATATGACGCGTATATATCGTATGTGACGCGTATATAACGTATATGACGCGTATATAACATATATGAGGCGTACAAAACGTATATGTCGCGTATATAAAGTGTATGATGTGTATATAACGTATGTGACGCGTATATAACGTATATGACGCGTATATAGCGTGTATGGCGTGTATATACCGTATAAGACGCGTATGTAACGTATATGAATGGTATATAACGTATATGTCGCGTATATAAAGTGTATGACGCGTATATAACGTATGTGGCCCGTATATAACGTATATGACGCGTATATAACGTATATGACACGTATATAACGTGTATGAGGCATATATTACGTATATGCGACGTATAAAACGTATATGTGGCGTATATAACGTGTATGACGCGTATATAACTTATATGACGCGTATATAACGTATATGACGCGTATATAACGTGTATGAATCGTATATAACATATATGCCGCGTATATAACATATATGCCGCGTATAAAACGTATATGTCGGGTATATAACGTATATGACGCGTATATATCGTATGTGACGCGTATATAGCGTATATGACGCGTATATAGCGTGTATGGCGTGTATATACCGTATAAGACGCGTATATAACGTGAATGAAAGGTATATAACGTATATGTCGCGTGTATAAAGTGTATGACGCGTATATAACGTATATGACGCTTATATAACATATATGACGCGTATATAGCGTATATGACGCGTATATAACGTACATGACGCGTATATAGCATATATGACGCGTATATAACGTTTTTTTAGACGTATATATCGTATGTGACGCGTATATAACATATATGACGCGTATATAACGTATATGACGCGTATATAACGTATATGACGCGTATATAACGTATATGACGCGTATATGACGTATATGACGCGTATATAACGTATATGACGCGTATAAAACGTATATGTGGCGTATATAACGTGTGTGACGCGTATATGACGTATATGACGCGTATATAACGTGTATGACGCGTATATAACGTATATGCCGCGTATATATCGTATATGGCGCGTATATAACGTATATGACGGGTATATAACGTATATGACGCGTATATAACGTATATGACCCGTATCTAACATATAAGAAGCGTATACACCGTATATGACGCGTATATAACGTATATGACGCGCATATAACGTATATGATGCGTATATAACGTATGTGACGCTTATATAACGTATATGACGCGTATATAACGTATATGGCGTGTATATAACGTGAATGACGCGTATATAACGTATATGACACGTATATAACGTGTCTGACGTGTATATAACGTATGTGACGCGTATATAACGTATGTGTCGGGTATATAACGTGTATGACGCGAATATAACATATATGACGCGTACAAAAAGTATATGTCGCGTATATAAAGTGTACGATGTGTATATAACGTATGTGACGCGTATATAACGTATATGACGCGTATATAGCGTGTTTGGCGTGTATATAACGTATAAGACGCGTATATAACGTATATGAAAGGTATATATCGTATATGTCGCGTGTATAAAGTGTATGACGCGTATATAACGTATGTGGCCCGTATATAACGTATATGACGCGTATATAGAGTATATGACGCGTATATAACGTATATGCCGCGTATATAACATATATGCCGCGTATAAAACGTATATGTCGGGTATATAACGTATATGACGCGTATATATCGTATGTGACGCGTATATAGCGTATATGACGCGTATATAGCGTGTATGGCGTGTATATACCGTATAAGACGCGTATATAACGTGAATGAAAGGTATATAACGTATATGTCGCGTGTATAAAGTGTATGACGCGTATATAACGTATATGACGCTTATATAACATATATGACGCGTATATAGCGTATATGACGCGTATATGATGTACATGACGCGTATATAGCATATATGACGCGTATATAACGTTTTTTTAGACGTATATATCGTATGTGACGCGTATATAACATATATGACGCGTATATAACGTATATGACGCGTATATAACGTATATGACGCGTATATAACGTATATGACGCGTATATGACGTATATGACGCGTATATAACGTATATGACGCGTATAAAACGTATATGTGGCGTATATAACGTGTGTGACGCGTATATGACGTATATGACGCGTATATAACGTGTATGACGCGTATATAACGTATATGCCGCGTATATATCGTATATGGCGCGTATATAACGTATATGACGGGTATATAACGTATATGACGCGTATATAACGTATATGACCCGTATCTAACATATAAGAAGCGTATACACCGTATATGACGCGTATATAACGTATATGACGCGCATATAACGTATATGATGCGTATATAACGTATGTGACGCTTATATAACGTATATGACGCGTATATAACGTATATGGCGTGTATATAACGTGAATGACGCGTATATAACGTATATGACACGTATATAAAGTGTCTGACGTGTATATAACGTATGTGACGCGTATATAACGTATGTGTCGGGTATATAACGTGTATGACGCGAATATAACATATATGACGCGTACAAAAAGTATATGTCGCGTATATAAAGTGTACGATGTGTATATAACGTATGTGACGCGTATATAACGTATATGACGCGTATATAGCGTGTTTGGCGTGTATATAACGTATAAGATGCGTATATAACGTATATGAAAGGTATATATCGTATATGTCGCGTGTATAAAGTGTATGACGCGTATATAACGTATGTGGCCCGTATATAACGTATATGACGCGTATATAGAGTATATGACGCGTATATAACGTATATGACGCGTATATAACGTATATGACGCGAATATAACGTATATGACGCGTATATAGCGTGTATGACACGTATATAACGTGTATGAGGCATCTATTACGTATATGCCACGTATAAAACGTATATGTGGCGTATATAACGTGTATGACGCGTACATAACGTATATAACGCGTATATAACGTATATTTCGCGTATATATCGTATATGACACGTATATAAAGTGGATGACGCGTATATAACGCATATGACGCGTATATAACGTGTATGAATCGTATAGAACATATATGCCGCGTATATAACATATATGCCGCGTATAAAACGTATATGACGCGTATATAAAGTATACGAAGCGAAAATAACGTGTATGACGCGTATATAACATATATGACGCCTATAAAACGTATATGTCGCGTATATAACGTATGTGACGCGTATATAACGTATATGACGCGTATATAGCGAGTATGGCGTGTATATACCGTATAAGACGCGTATATAACGTATATGACGCGTATATAACGTATATGGCGCGTATATAACGTATATGACGGGTATATAACGTATATGACGCGTATATAACGTATATGACCCGTATGTAACGTATAAGAAGCGTATATACCGTATATGACGCGTATATAACGTATATGACGCGCATATAACGTATATGACGCGTATATAACGTATGTGACGCGTATATAACGTATATGACGCGTATATAACGTATATGGCGTGTATATAACGTGAATGACGCGTATATAACGTATATGATGCGAATATAAAGTGTATGACGCGTATATAACGTATGTGGCCCGTATATAACGTATATGACGCGTATATAGAGTATATGACGCGTATATAACGTATATGACGCGTATATATCGTATGTGACGCGTATATAACGTATATGACGCGTATATAACGTATATGACGCGTATATATCGTATGTGACGCGTATATAACGTATATGACGCGTATATAACGTATATGAAGCGTATATAGCGTATATGTCGCGTATATAACGTATATGACGCGTATATAACATGTATGACGCTTACATAACGTGTATGACCTGTATATAACGTATATAACGCGTATATAACGTATGTGACGCGTATATAGCGTGTATGGCGTGTATATAACGTGTATGACGCGTATATAACGTATATGCCACGTATAAAACGTATATGTGGCGTATATAAAGTGTATGACGCGTATATAACGTATATGCCACGTATAAAACGTATATGTGGCGTATATAAAGTGTATGACGCGTATATAACGTATATGACCCGTATCTAACGTATAAGAAGCGTATATACCGTATATGACGCGTATATAACGTATATGACGCGCATATAACGTATATGACGCGTATATAACGTATGTGACGCTTATATAACGTATATGACGCGTATATAACGTATATGGCGTGTATATAACGTGAATGACGCGTATATAACGTATATGATGCGAATATAACGTATATGACGCGTATAAAACGTATATGTCGCGTATATAACGTATATGACGCGTATATATCATATGTGACGCGTACATAACGTATATGACGCGTATATAGCGTATATGACGCGTACATAACGTATATGACGCGTATATAACGTATATGACGCGTATATAACGTATATGACGCGAATATAACGTATACGACCCATATATAACGTGTCTGACGTGTATATAACGTATTTGACGCGTAGATAACATATATGACGCGTATAAAACGTACATGTGGCGTATATAACGTGTGTGACGCGTATATAACGTATGTGACGCGTATATAACGTGTATGACGCGAATATAACATATATGACGCGTACAAAACGTATATGTCGCGTATATAAAGTGTATGATGTGTATATAACGTATGTGACGCGTATATAACGTATATGACGCGTATATATCGTATGTGACGCGTATATAACGTATATGACGCGTATATAACATATATGACGCGTACAAAACGTATATGTCGCGTATATAAAGTGTATGATGTGTATATAACGTATGTGATGCGTATATAACGTATATGACGCGTATATAGCGTGTATGGCGTGTATATACCGTATAAGACGCGTATGTAACGTATATGAATGGTATATAACGTATATGTCGCGTATATAAAGTGTATGACGCGTATATAACGTATGTGGCCCGTATATAACGTATATGACGCGTATATAACGTATATGACACGTATATAACGTGTATGAGGCATATATTACGTATATGCGACGTATAAAACGTATATGTGGCGTATATAACGTGTATGACGCGTATATAACTTATATGACGCGTATATAACGTATATGACGCGTATATAACGTGTATGAATCGTATATAACATATATGCCGCGTATATAACATATATGCCGCGTATAAAACGTATATGTGGCGTATATAACGTATATGACGCGTATATATCGTATGTGACGCGTATATAGCGTATATGACGCGTATATAGCGTGTATGGCGTGTATATACCGTATAAGACGCGTATATAACGTGAATGAAAGGTATATAACGTATATGTCGCGTGTATAAAGTGTATGACGCGTATATAACGTATGTGGCCCGTATATAACGTATATGACGCTAATATAACGTATATGGTGCGAATGTAACGTATATGACGCGTATATAGCGTGTATGGCGTGTATATACCGTATAAGACGCGTATATAACCTATATGAAAGGTATATAACGTATACGTCGCGTGTATAAAGTGTATGACGCGTATATAACGTATGTGGCCCGAATATAACGTATATGACGCGAATATAACGTATACGACCCGTATATAACGTGTCTGACGTGTATATAACGTATTTGACGCGTAGATAACATATATGCCGCGTATAAAACGTATATGTGGCGTATATAACGTGTCTGACGCGTATATAACGTATGTGACGCGTATATAACGTATATGACCCGTATATAACGTGTCTGACGCGTATATAACGTATGTGACGCGTATATAACGTATGTGTCGCGTATATAACGAGTATGACGCTTACATAACGTGTATGACGTGTATATAACTTATATGACGCGTATATAACGTATGTGACGCGTATATAGCGTGTATGGCGTGTATATAACGTGTATGACGCGTATATAACGTATATGACGCGTATATAACGTATATGACGCGAATATAACGTATACGACCCGTATATAACGTGTCTGACGTGTATATAACGTATTTGACGCGTAGATAACATATATGCCGCGTATAAAACGTATATGTGGCGTATATAACGTGTGTGACGCGTATATAACGTATGTGACGCGTATATAACGTATATGACCCTTATATAACGTGTCTGACGCGTATATAACGTATATGACGCTAATATAACGTATATGGTGCGAATGTAACGTATATGACGCGTATATAGCGTGTATGGCGTGTATATACCGTATAAGACGCGTATATAACCTATATGAAAGGTATATAACGTATACGTCGCGTGTATAAAGTGTATGACGCGTATATAACGTATGTGGCCCGAATATAACGTATATGACGCGAATATAACGTATACGACCCGTATATAACGTGTCTGACGTGTATATAACGTATTTGACGCGTAGATAACATATATGCCGCGTATAAAACGTATATGTGGCGTATATAACGTGTCTGACGCGTATATAACGTATGTGACGCGTATATAACGTATATGACCCGTATATAACGTGTCTGACGCGTATATAACGTATGTGACGCGTATATAACGTATGTGTCGCGTATATAACGAGTATGACGCTTACATAACGTGTATGACGTGTATATAACTTATATGACGCGTATATAACGTATGTGACGCGTATATAGCGTGTATGGCGTGTATATAACGTGTATGACGCGTATATAACGTATATGACGCGTATATAACGTATATGACGCGAATATAACGTATACGACCCGTATATAACGTGTCTGACGTGTATATAACGTATTTGACGCGTAGATAACATATATGCCGCGTATAAAACGTATATGTGGCGTATATAACGTGTGTGACGCGTATATAACGTATGTGACGCGTATATAACGTATATGACCCTTATATAACGTGTCTGACGCGTATATAACGTATGTGACGCGTATATAACGTATGTGTCGCGTATATAACGAGTATGACGCTTACATAACGTGTATGACGTGTATATACCGTATAAGACGCGTATATAACGTATATGAAAGGTATATAACGTATATGTCGCGTGTATAAAGTGTATGACGCGTATATAACGTATGTGACGCGTATATAGCGTATATGACGCGTATATGACGTATATGACGCGTATATAACGTATATGACGCGTATATAACGTATATGACGCGAATATAACGTATACGACCCGTATATAACGTGTCTGACGTGTATATAACGTATTTGACGCGTAGATAACATATATGCCGCGTATAAAACGTATATGTGGCGTATATAACGTGTGTGACGCGTATATAACGTATGTGACGCGTATATAACGTATATGACCCTTATATAACGTGTCTGACGCGTATATAACGTATGTGACGCGTATATAACGTATGTGTCGCGTATATAACGAGTATGACGCTTACATAACGTGTATGACGTGTATATAACTTATATGACGCGTATATAACGTATGTGACGCGTATATAGCGTGTATGGCGTGTATATAACGTGTATAACGCGTATATAACGTATATGCCACGTATAAAACGTATATGTGGCTTATAACGTGTCTGACGCGTATATAACGTATGTGACGCGTATATAACGTGTATGACGCGAATATAACATATATGACGCGTACAAAACGTATATGTCGCGTATATAAAGTGTATGATGTGTATATATCGTATGTGGCCCGTATATAACGTATATGACGCGTATATAGCGTATATGACGCGTATATAACGTATATGACGCGTATATATCGTATGTGACGCGTATATAACGTATATGACGCTTATATAACATATATGACGCGTATATAGCGTATATGACGCGTATATGACGTATATGACGCGTATATAACGTATATGACGCGTATATAACGTATATGACGCGAATATAACGTATACGACCCGTATATAACGTGTCTGACGTGTATATAACATATTTGACGCGTAGATAACATATAAGCCGCGTATAAAACGTATATGTGGCGTATATAACGTGTGTGACGCGTATATGACGCATATGACGCGTATATAACGTGTATGACGCGTATATAACGTATATGCCGCGTATATATCGTATATGGCGCGTATATAACGTATATGACGGGTATATAACGTATATGACGCGTATATAACGTATATGACCCGTATCTAACATATAAGAAGCGTATACACCGTATATGACGCGTATATAACGTATATGACGCGCATATAACGTATATGATGCGTATATAACGTATGTGACGCTTATATAACGTATATGACGCGTATATAACGTATATGGCGTGTATATAACGTGAATGACGCGTATATAACGTATATGACACGTATATAACGTGTCTGACGTGTATATAACGTATGTGACGCGTATATAACGTATGTGTCGGGTATATAACGTGTATGACGCGAATATAACATATATGACGCGTACAAAAAGTATATGTCGCGTATATAAAGTGTACGATGTGTATATAACGTATGTGACGCGTATATAACGTATATGACGCGTATATAACGTATATGACGCGAATATAACGTATACGACCCGTATATAACGTGTCTGACGTGTATATAACGTATTTGACGCGTAGATAACATATATGCCGCGTATAAAACGTATATGTGGCGTATATAACGTGTGTGACGCGTATATAACGAGTATGACGCTTACATAACGTGTATGACGTGTATATAACTTATATGACGCGTATATAACGTATGTGACGCGTATATAGCGTGTATGGCGTGTATATAACGTGTATGACGCGTATATAACGTATATGACGCGTATATAACGTATATGACGCGAATATAACGTATACGACCCGTATATAACGTGTCTGACGTGTATATAACGTATTTGACGCGTAGATAACATATATGCCGCGTATAAAACGTATATGTGGCGTATATAACGTGTGTGACGCGTATATAACGTATGTGACGCGTATATAACGTATATGACCCTTATATAACGTGTCTGACGCGTATATAACGTATGTGACGCGTATATAACGTATGTGTCGCGTATATAACGAGTATGACGCTTACATAACGTGTATGACGTGTATATAACTTATATGACGCGTATATAACGTATGTGACGCGTATATAGCGTGTATGGCGTGTATATAACGTGTATAACGCGTATATAACGTATATGCCACGTATAAAACGTATATGTGGCTTATAACGTGTCTGACGCGTATATAACGTATGTGACGCGTATATAACGTGTATGACGCGAATATAACATATATGACGCGTACAAAACGTATATGTCGCGTATATAAAGTGTATGATGTGTATATATCGTATGTGGCCCGTATATAACGTATATGACGCGTATATAGCGTATATGACGCGTATATAACGTATATGACGCGTATATATCGTATGTGACGCGTATATAACGTATATGACGCTTATATAACATATATGACGCGTATATAGCGTATATGACGCGTATATGACGTATATGACGCGTATATAACGTATATGACGCGTATATAACGTATATGACGCGAATATAACGTATACGACCCGTATATAACGTGTCTGACGTGTATATAACGTATTTGACGCGTAGATAACATATATGCCGCGTATAAAACGTATATGTGGCGTATATAACGTGTGTGACGCGTATATGACGTATATGACGCGTATATAACGTGTATGACGCGTATATAACGTATATGCCGCGTATATATCGTATATGGCGCGTATATAACGTATATGACGGGTATATAACGTATATGACGCGTATATAACGTATATGACCCGTATCTAACGTATAAGAAGCGTATATACCGTATATGACGCGTATATAACGTATATGACGCGCATATAACGTATATGACGCGTATATAACGTATGTGACGCTTATATAACGTATATGACGCGTATATAACGTATATGGCGTGTATATAACGTGAATGACGCGTATATAACGTATATGACACGTATATAACGTGTCTGACGTGTATATAACGTATGTGACGCGTATATAACGTATGTGTCGGGTATATAACGTGTATGACGCGAATATAACATATATGACGCGTACAAAAAGTATATGTCGCGTATATAAAGTGTACGATGTGTATATAACGTATGTGACGCGTATATAACGTATATGACGCGTATATAGCGTGTTTGGCGTGTATATAACGTATAAGACGCGTATATAACGTATATGAAAGGTATATAACGTATATGTCGCGTGTATAAAGTGTATGACGCGTATATAACGTATGTGGCCCGTATATAACGTATATGACGCGTATATAGAGTATATGACGCGTATATAACGTATATGACGCGTATATAACGTATATGACGCGAATATAACGTATATGACGCGTATATAGCGTGTATGACACGTATATAACGTGTATGAGGCATCTATTACGTATATGCCACGTATAAAACGTATATGTGGCGTATATAACGTGTATGACGCGTACATAACGTATATAACGCGTATATAACGTATATTTCGCGTATATATCGTATATGACACGTATATAAAGTGGATGACGCGTATATAACGCATATGACGCGTATATAACGTGTATGAATCGTATAGAACATATATGCCGCGTATATAACATATATGCCGCGTATAAAACGTATATGACGCGTATATAAAGTATACGAAGCGAAAATAACGTGTATGACGCGTATATAACATATATGACGCCTATAAAACGTATATGTCGCGTATATAACGTATGTGACGCGTATATAACGTATATGACGCGTATATAGCGTGTATGGCGTGTATATACCGTATAAGACGCGTATATAACGTATATGACGCGTATATAACGTATATGGCGCGTATATAACGTATATGACGGGTATATAACGTATATGACGCGTATATAACGTATATGACCCGTATGTAACGTATAAGAAGCGTATATACCGTATATGACGCGTATATAACGTATATGACGCGCATATAACGTATATGACGCGTATATAACGTATGTGACGCGTATATAACGTATATGACGCGTATATAACGTATATGGCGTGTATATAACGTGAATGACGCGTATATAACGTATATGATGCGAATATAAAGTGTATGACGCGTATATAACGTATGTGGCCCGTATATAACGTATATGACGCGTATATAGAGTATATGACGCGTATATAACGTATATGACGCGTATATATCGTATGTGACGCGTATATAACGTATATGACGCGTATATAACGTATATGACGCGTATATATCGTATGTGACGCGTATATAACGTATATGACGCGTATATAACGTATATGAAGCGTATATAGCGTATATGTCGCGTATATAACGTATATGACGCGTATATAACATGTATGACGCTTACATAACGTGTATGACCTGTATATAACGTATATAACGCGTATATAACGTATGTGACGCGTATATAGCGTGTATGGCGTTTATATAACGTGTATGACGCGTATATAACGTATATGCCACGTATAAAACGTATATGTGGCGTATATAAAGTGTATGACGCGTATATAACGTATATGCCACGTATAAAACGTATATGTGGCGTATATAAAGTGTATGACGCGTATATAACGTATATGACCCGTATCTAACGTATAAGAAGCGTATATACCGTATATGACGCGTATATGACGTATATGACGCGTATATAACGTATATGACGCGTATATAACGTATATGACGCGAATATAACGTATACGACCCATATATAACGTGTCTGACGTGTATATAACGTATTTGACGCGTAGATAACATATATGCCACGTATAAAACGTATATGTGGCGTATATAACGTGTGTGACGCGTATATAACGTATGTGACGCGGATATAACGTGTATGACGCGAATATAACATATATGACGCGTACAAAACGTATATGTCGCGTATATAAAGTGTATGATGTGTATATAACGTATGTGACGCGTATATAACGTATATGACGCGTATATATCGTATGTGACGCGTATATAACGTATATGACGCGTATATAACATATATGAGGCGTACAAAACGTATATGTCGCGTATATAAAGTGTATGATGTGTATATAACGTATGTGATGCGTATATAACGTATATGACGCGTATATAGCGTGTATGGCGTGTATATACCGTATAAGACGCGTATGTAACGTATATGAATGGTATATAACGTATATGTCGCGTATATAAAGTGTATGACGCGTATATAACGTATGTGGCCCGTATATAACGTATATGACGCGTATATAACGTATATGACACGTATATAACGTGTATGAGGCATATATTACGTATATGCGACGTATAAAACGTATATGTGGCGTATATAACGTGTATGACGCGTATATAACTTATATGACGCGTATATAACGTATATGACGCGTATATAACGTGTATGAATCGTATATAACATATATGCCGCGTATATAACATATATGCCGCGTATAAAACGTATATGTGGCGTATATAACGTATATGACGCGTATATATCGTATGTGACGCGTATATAGCGTATATGACGCGTATATAGCGTGTATGGCGTGTATATACCGTATAAGACGCGTATATAACGTGAATGAAAGGTATATAACGTATATGTCGCGTGTATAAAGTGTATGACGCGTATATAACGTATGTGGCCCGTATATAACGTATATGACGCTAATATAACGTATATGGTGCGAATGTAACGTATATGACGCGTATATAGCGTGTATGGCGTGTATATACCGTATAAGACGCGTATATAACCTATATGAAAGGTATATAACGTATACGTCGCGTGTATAAAGTGTATGACGCGTATATAACGTATGTGGCCCGAATATAACGTATATGACGCGAATATAACGTATACGACCCGTATATAACGTGTCTGACGTGTATATAACGTATTTGACGCGTAGATAACATATATGCCGCGTATAAAACGTATATGTGGCGTATATAACGTGTCTGACGCGTATATAACGTATGTGACGCGTATATAACGTATATGACCCGTATATAACGTGTCTGACGTGTATATAACGTATGTGACGCGTATATAACGTATGTGTCGCGTATATAACGAGTATGACGCTTACATAACGTGTATGACGTGTATATAACTTATATGACGCGTATATAACATATATGACGCGTATATAGCGTATATGACGCGTATATGACGTATATGACGCGTATATAACGTATATGACGCGTATATAGCGTGTATGACGTGTATATAACGCATATGACGCGTATATAACGTATATGAAGCATATATAACGTATATGACGCGAATATAACGTATACGACCCATATATAACGTGTCTGACGTGTATATAACGTATTTGACGCGTAGATAACATATATGCCACGTATAAAACGTATATGTGGCGTATATAACGTGTGTGACGCGTATATAACGTATGTGACGCGGATATAACGTGTATGACGCGAATATAACATATATGACGCGTACAAAACGTATATGTCGCGTATATAAAGTGTATGATGTGTATATAACGTATGTGACGCGTATATAACGTATATGACCCGTATATAACGTGTCTGACGTGTATATAACGTATGTGACGCGTATATAACGTATGTGTCGCGTATATAACGAGTATGACGCTTACATAACGTGTATGACGTGTATATAACTTATATGACGCGTATATAACGTATGTGACGCGTATATAGCGTGTATGGCGTGTATATAACGTGTATGACGCGTATATAACGTATATGACGCGTATATAACATATATGACGCGTATATAGCGTATATGACGCGTATATGACGTATATGACGCGTATATAACGTATATGACGCGTATATAACGTATATGACGCGAATATAACGTATACGACCCATATATAACGTGTCTGACGTGTATATAACGTATTTGACGCGTAGATAACATATATGACGCGTATAAAACGTATATGTGGCGTATATAACGTGTGTGACGCGTATATAACGTATGTGACGCGTATATAACGTGTATGACGCGAATATAACATATATGACGCGTACAAAACGTATATGTCGCGTATATAAAGTGTATGATGTGTATATAACGTATGTGACGCGTATATAACGTATATGACGCGTATATATCGTATGTGACGCGTATATAACGTATATGACGCGTATATAACATATATGACGCGTACAAAACGTATATGTCGCGTATATAAAGTGTATGATGTGTATATAACGTATGTGACGCGTATATAACGTATATGACGCGTATATAGCGTGTATGGCGTGTATATACCGTATAAGACGCGTATGTAACGTATATGAATGGTATATAACGTATATGTCGCGTATATAAAGTGTATGACGCGTATATAACGTATGTGGCCCGTATATAACGTATATGACGCGTATATAACGTATATGACACGTATATAACGTGTATGAGGCATATATTACGTATATGCCACGTATAAAACGTATATGTGGCGTATATAACGTGTATGACGCGTATATAACTTATATGACGCGTATATAACGTATATGACGCGTATATAACGTGTATGAATCGTATATAACATATATGCCGCGTATATAACATATATGCCGCGTTGTTCAAGACACGCGCGCTAAGAATCGACTAACGCGAACAGCGGCGCACAACTCATCGAGCAATGTTTGCCAGCGTCACTTTCGGCGACCAATTGTAGCGCGTCATTAAAATACATCCGGTCAGCCGCTCTAATTATTGGTTGACACCGCGTCTAGATCGTTCGCGAAAGATCTAGCAAATCGACAGGAAGTCTCCCGAGCGGTGATTGGCCCACCAATAAAAGGAGCGAGCAGGTGTTTCTCGCTCTCGTTTCGTTTCGCTCTGCCTCACGTGGCAAAACACCGCTCTTCTCGGAATTCCCTTTTCGATTCCAAGAAATCCGTTACCGGGAAAGTTTGATTTAACTGTGCGCTAAAGTAACCGCGATTGAATCCGTGAACCTTATACTTTTTCTTTCTTTCTTTATTGTAATTCATTACAGTTGTAACATTGTTAATTAGTTCGTGACGAATCTCTAATTTAGAGAAATAAAGTAACAAGTGAATGGTGCAAGTGAGTTTAAATAAAGCCCCCTTTCAATTCCTTGTGCGCTTCATAATCCGCGTATATCTTCCGTCACGAGTTGTTGTTCCGATTGCGAACATTTCTGGTCCTTCGAGCCGGATCCTCGTGAAACGTGCCGGTAATTCCGCGTCGACCACGTGGAAGCCATTGTTCGATCGCTGTTTCGTAAACCTCTGTGGTCTTCCTCCTTCAAGATGGAGTTTTCGGGCGAAGAACTCGTCGCAAAGCAATTCGAGCTGGGGAAGAAAATAAGCAGAGTTGTTGTAAATATGAACAAAATGGGTCAAGCAAATATAACTGAGGCCGTAGTAGAGACGAGGATCGAAATGCTGGATAAACTCTGGCAGGAATTTGAAGCAAAACACGACCTCCTCACATTCCGACACAAGGAGTCGTTAAAAATCAATAATTACGAGCGGGATAAAGTCGCAGAACAAGTAGAAGAAGAGTATCTAAGGCAAAGAGCAACTCTCAAGGAGCACAGTCACAGACTTGGAGGAAGAACGAGAGCGCCGATTGCCCCACCGTCGGGCACAGAAGAATCGGCGCATCGCCACAATACTTTGCCTCGAATGCAAATTCCTCCTTTCTCAGGTCGATACGAAGACTGGCCCTCATTCAAGGATTTATTCCAATCGATTATCGTAAGGGATGAGCGATTGTCTGACGTCGAGAGATTGAATTATCTCAAGGTGAGCCTAACGGAAAGCGCGTCGGCTCTTATCAAAGATTTGCCGACCACGAGCAATAATTATTCCCGTGCCTGGAAAACACTGACCGATCACTTCGAAAAGAAAAGAGTGCTAGTCCGCTCATGTCTTGCCAAGTTCGCTGCGACGAAGAAGCCTCAACGCGGAACAAATACCGAACTCCGAAAACTCATCGGCTGTTTAGCGACCACAGTCAGTTCGCTTGAGAGTCTCGGCCGTCCAATCCGGAGTTCCGAAGACTGGTTCGTGTATTGTGCCGTAGAGAAGCTCGATGACCGCACTCGTGCGAAATGGGAAGAAGAGATCACGTCCAGCAACGACCCTCCGTCGTACGATACCTTGTGGGCCTTCTTAGAGCGAAGACTTCAGACACTGGACGCCCTGACACCAGCTGAAGAGAATCCGCAAAAATCTCCCTCGCTCGAGAAGAGATACCAACAAGGCTCTCGTTCCGCCCGAGCGAATCACGCCGAGAAACGCGTGCTAAAAACCAAGTGCTCGTTGTGCCAAGGGGAACATTTCCTCATGCGTTGCGAGCAATACCGAAAGAAGAACGCTCGAGATCGGAAACGCGTGGTAGAATCGACAGGCCGGTGCGTGAATTGCCTCGGCGAGCACAAGCTCAGTGAATGTCAGTCGAAACACGGGTGCTTCGTGTGTGAGGAACGCCATCACACGACTCTCCACGAAGCCTTTAAAATCCATAATTCAGCGGCCGGAAGCAACGTCAATTCTCACTTGACGTATGATTGTCGAGACCAAAGCTCGACTATTCTTCTGGCCACCGCTCGCGTCGAAGTCGAAGACGTCCACGGCAGTAGACACGCCGTGAGAGTTCTAGTTGACCAAGGATCCGAAGTGTCAATGGTAGCCGAAAGCCTCGTTCAACGGTTGCGGTTACCTCGAGCCCAGTCCTCGTTAGCAGTCTTCGGAGTCGGAGGTCAACAGGTCGCGACGTCACGCGGGGAAACTTCTTTGGTCGCTTGGTCCTGCCTGCGCAACGACAAGGTATTAATCTCCGCCATTATATTACCTAACCTAACGTCGTATGCCAGCAGCTCGTCAAAATTGACCAAGTGGCCTCACTTACGGAACCTCGAGTTGGCGGATCCAGACTTCGCTTCAACCGATGCGATCGAGATCATCCTGGGCGCCGATGTCTACTCGACCATCATCAAGGACGGGGTTCGGAAGGGAACATCGAATCAACCAACCGCTCAGAATACAGTCTTCGGGTGGATTCTTTCTGGTCGAACTGGTCCCAATCAGCCGTCAAAATCAACTCGAGCTCATCATACTGTGGGTGATTCTCTTACCACCCTAGTGCGGCGATTCTGGGAGCAGGAAGAAGTCCCTTCAACTTCCAACTCACGAACTCAGGAGGAACAGAAGTGCGAGACCTTCTTCCAAGACACTCACGCCAGGAACGATGAAGGGAGATACATCGTCAGACTCCCTTTCTCTAAACCGGTGCCGGACTTCAGCGCTTCCCGCAACGCCGCAGCCGCTTCTCTAATCAGAATGGAGAAAAGGTTCATGACAAATCCAGAGCTGAAGAGCTTGTACGTCGAATTCATGGACACGTACGAAGATCTTGGGCACATGAGCCGGGTACCGAAACCAAAGTTAGGTAAGAACACCTTTTACTTACCACATCATGGAGTTTTCAGGCCCTCCAGTGCTACCACACGATTGAGAGTCGTATTCAATGGCTCCTGGAGTTCGTCAACCACGGCAGCACTCAACCAGCATCTGCAAACGGGTCCAAATTTGCTGCCGAACCTCCGAGACGTTCTACTCCGATGGCGAATGCACGCGGTCGTGCTAGTGGCAGACATTGCAAAAATGTACCGCCAAATCATCGTTCATCCTGACGACCGCGACTATCAGAGGATCCTGTGGCGGAAAACTGATAAAGAAGAGTTCCGAGAGTACCGACTAAATACAGTAACTTACGGCTTATCGTGTGCTCCCTACCTAGCAATCCGAACTCTTCACCAGTTGGCTGCCGACGAGGCCGAGAGGTTTCCGAAAGGTGCAGTCGCTCTGTTACAGGACACCTACATGGACGATATCGTCACGGGAGCCGCTGATGTCCAAGACCTGGCCAAATTAAAGGAGGAACTAATTAATTTGTGCAGGGCGGGCGGCTTTCCACTTCAGAAATGGGCTTCTAATTGCCCAAACTTACTGGAGGGAGACGATCAAACGAGCGCTGTCACCGTCAAGGTGAAAACTGGAGCCGCCTCAGATCTCATCCACTCGACTTTGGGACTCCGGTGGCATCCGAAGGAAGATTACTTCACCTTCACCACCAACGAGCCCTCAAACGAACTCGTTGTAACAAAACGAGCTGTGCTATCACAGTGCGCTCAGCTCTTCGACCCGCTCGGATGGTTGGCGCCAACCATTGTGATGGCGAAGATCTTCTTCCAATCGACGTGGCAGCTCGGACTAGGTTGGGATGAACCGCTGCCAGAGGACAAAGCACAGGCGTGGCGGGAGTTCACGAGCGAACTCACCCTCCTGCGTTCAACACGCATTCCCAGAAAATTGGTGGGCTGCTCTGATCGAACGAGCTGGGAATTACACGGCTTCTCAGATGCATCAGAGAAAGCCTTCGCCGCGGTTCTCTACATCCGCTACAAGGAGGTCGGCACCAATTACAAAGTTTCTCTGATTTCAGCCAAAACCAAAGTCGCTCCGATCAAACAGATCTCGCTGCCACGACTGGAACTCTGCGGAGCTCACCTGCTCGCTCAGACAGCCAACCACGTCATCTCGGTGCTAAAGCTTGGTGGAGTACCTCTTCACCTATGGACCGACTCGACCATCACGCTCGGCTGGATTCGGGGACAACCATCCAGGTGGCAAACTTATGTTGCCAACAGGGTCTCCGAGATCCAAAGACTCACACCGGAGGCTCGCTGGCATCACGTTGAAGGGATTCATAATCCAGCTGATGCTGCATCCCGGGGGCTGACTCCAAGAGCACTCTTGTCATGCTCAAACTGGTGGGAAGGGCCAGAATACCTGCAAGGTAAAACATTCCCACCAGAAAAACTTGACGAGGACCCTGACTTCAATCAATTACCGGAGGCGAGGAAAGCAGCAATGACTCACATCGTCCAAGAAGAAGAAAATCCAATTCTCACCCGGTTCTCAGACTACAGTCGTCTGATCAGAGTGACAGCCTGGTGTCGGCGTTGGCTTAAAAGGTTGAGAAATACCGGCAACGCAACGATCACGACAAAGTACGACCAATCGAAGGATCTTCTAACCAAAATGGAGCTGCAAGAAACCGAAATACAATGGATTAGAATACTACAGAAGAAGGCCTTCTCAGAGGAAATACAGGCAGCAGCAAAAAACCTACCAGTTCCAAGGCGAAGCAAGCTGCTGGTCTTGACCCCCTTCCTAGACGAACAGGGCTGCTTGCGTGTAGGAGGACGAATCAAGCACTCCTTACTAGCCTTCGACGAAAAGCATCCCATAATTCTCCCTCCGAACACCCGATTCACTTCCTTGCTTATTGAACATGTTCACAGAGAATCGCTGCACGGAGGGGTCCAAGCTACTCTCGGAGCACTGCGCCAGCGTTTCTGGATACCGTCCGGACGTAACCTGGTAAAACGCAACATTAGACAATGCGTGAAGTGCCTCCGTTGGCGATCAACCCCGGCTAATCAAATCATGGCTGACTTACCTCAGCAGCGGGTGACACCTGCCAGGCCATTTCTCCACACCGGAGTAGACTACGCCGGCCCAATCTGGATTCGTACATCTCCAGGGCGAGGCCAGAAAGCCTACAAGGGTTTTTTTGTCGTTTTTGTCTGTATGACAACCCGGGCAGTCCACCTTGACGCTGTTTCTTCTTACAGTACTGATGCATTCCTAGCAGCCTTCCGGCGCTTCATTTCCCGGAGAGGGCGGTGTTCCGACATCTACAGCGACTGTGGTACCAATTTCCAAGGTGCCGATAACGAGCTGCGTCGCCTCTTCTCAGCTCGGAACCCCGACACCCGAGCCCTGCGAAAGGAAATGGCCGAGCTCCGAACCCAGTGGCATTTCAACCCGCCGGCCGCTCCTCACTTCGGCGGCTTATGGGAAGCCGCTGTCAAATCGACGAAGCATCACATTCGACGAGTCCTGGGAGAAAGCAAGCTGACGTACGAGGAGATGGCCACATTCCTCAGCCAGGTTGAAGCGTGTCTCAACTCGAGACCACTGGTTGCCCTCACCGACGACCCACAAGACTTGGCAGCTCTCACTCCGGGGCATTTTCTGATTGGTTCCGCAGTCAACGCATTGCCGGAGCCCACGCTGCTAGACCTGAAATCGACCAGACTATCACGATGGCAGTTACTCGTCCAGATGAGAGATCAATTCTGGCAACGATGGGTGAAGGAGTACCTTCACGGTCTCCTCATGAGACCAAAAGGGAGCCGGGCCGACGACAACTTCCAAGTAGGACGACTCTGCCTCATCACCACGGAGAACACGTCACCATGCCGTTGGCCACTCGCCAGAATCGAAGCCGTCCATCCCGGTGCGGATAACAAAATACGAGTCTGCACTCTCAAAACCGCGTCAACTACCCTGGTGAGACCGGTCCATAAACTTGTACTTCTTCCAGTTAGTTGTTCATCGCCTGAGGGCCCTTCCGATGCAAAACCCCTTCGCGATCCTATTAAGTGAAGGGTGGGGGGTTATTTAACAATTTAAGTGCAACTAACCACGCGGCCGAACTTGCTTACCTACCGTTTGTCAAGCGATGCGAGGTGTAAACAGCGAGCTCCTCGCGATATAAACACAACAGCGAAACGCGTAGCCGTGTGACGTCAGTACTGTATGTTATGACAGAAATCATAACCTCACATCGAGTAACATCTTCTATTATATCGCGACTAGTAGCTTCCAGAGCATTCACTTTTCTAAGACTCTCGGCGTAAATCAACTAAGCGTCGTCTTATTATTACACTCTTGTTATAACTATTCACAATCACTCGCGAAAGACGTCGTCGTTTATCTTACAGATGTACTATCCTTGACTAGTTGCACTAGTCAAGGCGGGCGGCAATGTTCAAGACACGCGCGCTAAGAATCGACTAACGCGAACAGCGGCGCACAACTCATCGAGCAATGTTTGCCAGCGTCACTTTCGGCGACCAATTGTAGCGCGTCATTAAAATACATCCGGTCAGCCGCTCTAATTATTGGTTGACACCGCGTCTAGATCGTTCGCGAAAGATCTAGCAAATCGACAGGAAGTCTCCCGAGCGGTGATTGGCCCACCAATAAAAGGAGCGAGCAGGTGTTTCTCGCTCTCGTTTCGTTTCGCTCTGCCTCACGTGGCAAAACACCGCTCTTCTCGGAATTCCCTTTTCGATTCCAAGAAATCCGTTACCGGGAAAGTTTGATTTAACTGTGCGCTAAAGTAACCGCGATTGAATCCGTGAACCTTATACTTTTTCTTTCTTTCTTTATTGTAATTCATTACAGTTGTAACATTGTTAATTAGTTCGTGACGAATCTCTAATTTAGAGAAATAAAGTAACAAGTGAATGGTGCAAGTGAGTTTAAATAAAGCCCCCTTTCAATTCCTTGTGCGCTTCATAATCCGCGTATATCTTCCGTCACGAGTTGTTGTTCCGATTGCGAACACGCGTATAAAACGTATATGACGCGTATATAACGTATATGAAGCGAAAATAACGTGTATGACGCGTATATAACATATATGACGCCTATAAAACGTATATGTCGCGTATATAACGTATGTGTCGCGTATATAACGTATATGACGCGTATATATCGTATGTGACGCGCATATAACGTATATGACGCTAATATAACGTATATGGTGCGAATGTAACGTATATGACGCGTATATAGCGTGTATGGCGTGTATATACCGTATAAGACGCGTATATAACCTATATGAAAGGTATATAACGTATACGTCGCGTGTATAAAGTGTATGACGCGTATATAACGTATGTGGCCCGAATATAACGTATATGACGCGTATATAACGTATATGACGCGTATATAGCGTGTATGACGTGTATATAACGCATATGACGCGTATATAACGTATATGACGCGTACATAACGTATATGTCGCGCATATAACGTATGTGACGCGTATATAACGTATATGACACGTATATAACGTGTCTGACGTGTATATAACGTATGTGACGGGTATATAGCGTGTATGACGCGTATATAACATATATGACACGTATATAACGTGTCTGACGCGTATATAACGTATGTGGCCCGTATATAACGTATATGACGCATATATAGCGTATATAACGCGTATATAACGTATATGACGCGTATAAATCGTATGTGACGCGTATATAACGTGAATGACGCGTATATAACGTATATGATGCGAATATAACGTATATGACGCGTATATAGCGTATATGACGCGTATATAACGTATATGACGCGTATATATCGTATGTGACGCGCATATAACGTATATGACGCTTATATAACGTATATGACGCGTATATAACGTATATGACGCGTATATGACGTATATGACGCGTATATAACGTATATGACGCGTATATAACGTATATGCCGCGTATATAACGTATATGATGCGAATGTAACGTATATGACGCGTATATAGCGTGTATGGCGTGTATATACCGTACAAGACGCGTCTATAACCTATATGAAAGGTATATAACGTATACGTCGCGTGTATAAAGTGTATGACGCGTATATAACGTATGTGGCCCGTATATAACGTATATGACGCGTATATAACGTATATGACGCGTATATAGCGTGTATGACGTGTATATAACGCATATGACGCGTATATAACGTATATGAAGCATATATAACGTATATGACGCGAATATAACGTATACGACCCGTATATAACGTGTCTGACGTGTATATAACGTATGTGACGCGTATATAACGTATGTGTCGCGTATATAACGAGTATGACGCTTACATAACGTGTATGACGTGTATATAACTTATATGACGCGTATATAACGTATGTGACGCGTATATAGCGTGTATGGCGTGTATATAACGTGTATGACGCGTATATAACGTATATGCCACGTATAAAACGTATATGTGGCGTATATAACGTGTCTGACGCGTATATAACGTATGTGACGCGTATATAACGTGTATGACGCGAATATAACATATATGACGTGTACAAAACGTATATGTCGCGTATATAAAGTGTATGATGTGTATATATCGTATGTGACGCGTATATAACGTATATGACGCGTATATAGCGTGTATGGCGTGTATATACCGTATAAGACGCGTATATAACGTATATGAAAGGTATATAACGTATATGTCGCGTGTATAAAGTGTATGACGCGTATATAACGTATATGGCCCGTACATAACGTATATGACGCGTATATAGCCTATATGACGCGTATATAACGTATATGACGCGTATATATCGTATGTGACGCGTATATAACGTATATGACGCGTATATAACATATATGACGCGTATATAGGGTATATGACGCGTATATGACGTATATGACGCGTATATAACGTATATGACGCGTATATAACGTATATGACGCGAATATAACGTATACGACCCATATATAACGTGTCTGACGTGTATATAACGTATTTGACGCGTAGATAACATATATGCCACGTATAAAACGTATATGTGGCGTATATAACGTGTGTGACGCGTATATAAAGTGTATGATGTGTATATAACGTATGTGACGCGTATATAACGTATATGACGCGTATATATCGTATGTGACGCGTATATAACGTATATGACGCGTATATAACATATATGACGCGTACAAAACGTATATGTCGCGTATATAAAGTGTATGATGTGTATATAACGTATGTGACGCGTATATAACGTATATGACTCGTATATAGCGTGTATGGCGTGTATATACCGTATAAGACGCGTATATAACCTATATGAAAGGTATATAACGTATACGTCGCGTGTATAAATTGTATGACGCGTATATAACGTATGTGACCCGAATATAACGTATATGACGCGTATATAACGTATATGACGCGTATATAGCGTGTATGACGTGTATATAACGCATATGACGCGTATATAACGTATATGACGCGTACATAACGTATATGTCGCGCATATAACGTATGTGACGCGTATATAACGTATATGACACGTATATAACGTGTTTGGCGTGTATATACCGTATAAGACGCGTATATAACGTATATGAAAGGTATATAACGTATATGAAGCGTATATAGCGTGTATGAGACGTATATAACGTGTATGAGGCATCTATTACGTATATGCCACGTATAAAACGTATATGTGGCGTATATGACGTGTATGACGCGTACATAACGTATATAACGCGTATATAACGTATATTTCGCGTATATATCGTATATGACACGTATATAAAGTGGACGACGCGTATATAACGCATATGACGCGTATATAACGTGTATGAATCGTATAGAACATATATGCCGCGTATATAACATATATGCCGCGTATAAAACGTATATGACGCGTATATAAAGTATACGAAGCGAAAATAACGTGTATGACGCGTATATAACATATATGACGCCTATAAAACGTATATGTCGCGTATATAACGTATGTGACGCGTATATAACGTATATGACGCGTATATAGCGTGTATGGCGTGTATATACCGTATAAGACGCGTATATAACGTATATGACGCGTATATAACGTATATGGCGCGTATATAACGTATATGACGGGTATATAACGTATATGACGCGTATATAACGTATATGACCCGTATGTAACGTATAAGAAGCGTATATACCGTATATGACGCGCATATAACGTATATGACGCGTATATAACGTATGTGACGCGTATATAACGTATATGACGCGTATATAACGTATATGGCGTGTATATAACGTGAATGACGCGTATATAACGTATATGATGCGAATATAAAGTGTATGACGCGTATATAACGTATGTGGCCCGTATATCACGTATATGACGCGTATATAGAGTATATGACGCGTATATAACGTATATGACGCGCATATAACGTATATGACGCGTATATAACGTATGTGACGCTTATATAACGTATATGACGCGTATATAACGTATATGGCGTGTATATAACGTGAATGACGCGTATATAACGTATATGATGCGAGTATAACGTATATGACGCGTATAAAACGTATATGTCGCGTATATAACGTATATGACGCGTATATATCGTATGTGACGCGTACATAACGTATATGACGCGTATATAACGTATATGACGCGTGTATAACGTATATGAAGCGTATATAGCGTATATGACGCGTATATAACGTATATGACGCGTATATAACGTATATGACGCGTACATAACGTATATGTCGCGCATATAACGTATGTGACGCGTATATAACGTATATGACACGTATATAACGTGTCTGACGTGTATATAACGTATGTGACGCGTATATAACGTATGTGTCGGGTATATAACGTGTATGACGCTTACATAACGTGTATGACGCGTATATAACGTATATGACGCGTATATAACGTATGTGACGCTTACATAACGTGTATGACGTGTATATAACGTATATGACGCGTATATAACGTATGTGACGCGTATATGACGTGTATGACGCGAATATAACATATATGACGCGTATATAGCGTGTTTGGCGTGTATATACCGTATAAGACGCGTATATAACGTATATGAAAGGTATATAACGTATATGACGCGTATATAGCGTGTATGAGACGTATATAACGTGTATGAGGCATCTATTACGTATATGCCACGTATAAAACGTATATGTGGCGTATATAACGTGTATGACGCGTACATAACGTATATAACGCGTATATAACGTATATTTCGCGTATATATCGTATATGACACGTATATAAAGTGGACGACGCGTATATAACGCATATGACGCGTATATAACGTGTATGAATCGTATAGAACATATATGCCGCGTATATAACATATATGCCGCGTATAAAACGTATATGACGCGTATATAAAGTATACGAAGCGAAAATAACGTGTATGACGCGTATATAACATATATGACGCCTATAAAACGTATATGTCGCGTATATAACGTATGTGACGCGTATATAACGTATATGACGCGTATATAGCGTGTATGGCGTGTATATACCGTATAAGACGCGTATATAACGTATATGACGCGTATATAACGTATATGGCGCGTATATAACGTATATGACGGGTATATAACGTATATGACGCGTATATAACGTATATGACCCGTATGTAACGTATAAGAAGCGTATATACCGTATATGACGCGCATATAACGTATATGACGCGTATATAACGTATGTGACGCGTATATAACGTATATGACGCGTATATAACGTATATGGCGTGTATATAACGTGAATGACGCGTATATAACGTATATGATGCGAATATAAAGTGTATGACGCGTATATAACGTATGTGGCCCGTATATCACGTATATGACGCGTATATAGAGTATATGACGCGTATATAACGTATATGACGCGTATATAACGTATGTGACGCGTATATAACGTATGTGTCGGGTATATAACGTGTATGACGCTTACATAACGTGTATGACGTGTATATAACGGATATGACGCGTATATAACGTATGTGACGCTGACATAACGTGTATGACGTGTATATAACGTATATGACGCGTATATAACGTATGTGACGCGTATATGACGTGTATGACGCGAATATAACATATATGACGCGTATATAGCGTGTTTGGCGTGTATATACCGTATAAGACGCGTATATAACGTATATGACGCGTATATAGCGTGTATGGCGTGTATATACCGTATAAGACGCGTATATAACGTATATGACGCGTATATAACGTATATGGCGCGTATATAACGTATATGGCGCGTATATAACGTATATGACGGGTATATAACGTATATGACGCGTATATAACGTATATGACCCGTATGTAACGTATAAGAAGCGTATATACCGTATATGACGCGCATATAACGTATATGACGCGTATATAACGTATGTGACGCGTATATAACGTATATGACGCGTATATAACGTATATGGCGTGTATATAACGTGAATGACGCGTATATAACGTATATGATGCGAATATAAAGTGTATGACGCGTATATAACGTATGTGGCCCGTATATAACGTATATGACGCGTATATAGAGTATATGACGCGTATATAACGTATATGACGCGTATATATCGTATGTGACGCGTATATAACGTATATGACGCGTATATAACGTATATGACGCGTATATGACGTATATGACGCGTATATATAGTATGTGACGCGTATATAACGTATATGACGCGTATATAACGTATATGACCCGTATGGTACGTATAAGATGCGTATATACCGTATATGACGCGTATATAACGTATATGACGCAAATATAACGTATATGACGCGTATATAACGTATGTGACGCGTATATAACGTATATGACGCGTATATAACGTATATGACGTGTATATAACGTGAATGACGCGTATATAACGTATATGATGCGAATATAACGTATATGACGCGTATAAAACGTATATGTCGTGTATATAACGTATGTGGCCCGTATATAACGTATATGACGCGTATATAACGTATATGACGCGTATATAACGTATATGACGCGTATATAGCGTGTATGGCGTGAATATACCGTTTAAGACGCGTATATAACGTATATGAAAGGTATATAACGTATATGTCGCGTGTATAAAGTGTATGACGCGTATATAACGTATGTGGCCCGTATATAACGTATAAGACGCGTATATAACGTATATGAAAGGTATATAACGTATATGTCGCCTGTATAAAGTGTATGACGCGTATATAACGTATGTGGCCCGTATATAACGTATATGACGCGTATATAGCGTATATGACGCGTATATAACGTATATGACGCGTATATATCGTATGTGACGCGCATATAACGTATATGACGCTTATATAACGTATATGACGCGTATATAACGTATATGACGCGTATATGACGTATATGACGCGTATATAACGTATATGACGCCTATATAACGTATATGCCGCGTATATAACGTATATGATGCGAATGTAACGTATATGACGCGTATATAGCGTGTATGGCGTGTATATACCGTATATGACGCGTATATAACGTATATGAAAGGTATATAACGTATACGTCGCGTGTATAAAGGTTATGACGCGTATATAACGTATGTGGCCCGTATATAACGTATATGACGCGTATATAACGTATATGACGCGTATATAACGTGTCTGACGTGTATATAACGTATTTGACGCGTAGATAACATATATGCCGCGTATAAAACGTATATGTGGCTTATATAACGTGTCTGACGCGTATATAACGTATGTGACGCGTATATAACGTATATGACCCGTATATAACGTGTCTGACGCGTATATAACGTATGTGACGCGTATATAACGTATGTGTCGCGTATATAACGAGTATGACGCTTACATAACGTGTATGACGTGTATATAACTTATATGACGCGTATATAACGTATGTGACGCGTATATAGCGTGTATGCCACGTATATAACGTGTATGACGCGTATATAACGTATATGCCACGTATAAAACGTATATGTGGCGTATATAACGTGTCTGACGCGTATATAACGTATGTGACGCGTATATAACGTGTATGACGCGAATATAACATATATGACGCATACAAAACGTATATGTCGCGTATATAAAGTGTATGATGTGTATATATCGTATGT
This sequence comes from Lasioglossum morio, assembly GCA_916610235.2. NCBI lineage: Eukaryota > Metazoa > Arthropoda > Insecta > Hymenoptera > Halictidae > Lasioglossum > Lasioglossum morio. Next base: position 93,528 of record CAKAJA020000022.1, read on the forward strand.
GACGCGTATATAACGTATATGACGAGTATATAGCGTGTATGGCGTGTATATACCGTATAAGACGCGTATATAACGTATATGAAAGGTATATAACGTATATGTCGCGTGTATAAAGTGTATGACGCGTATATAACGTATGTGGCCCGTATATAACGTATATGACGCGTATATAACGTATATGACGCGTATATACCGTATATGACGCGTATATAACGTATATGACGCGCATATAACGTGTATGACGCGTAGATAACATATATGCCGCGTATAAAACGTATATGTGGCGTATATAACGTGTGTGACGGGTATATAACGTATGTGACGCGTATATAACGTATGTGGCCCGTATATAACGTGTCTGACGCGTATATAACGTATGTGACGCGTATATAACGTATGTGTCGCGTATATAACGAGTATGACGCTTACATAACGTGTATGACGTGTATATAACTTATATGACGCGTATATAACGTATGTGACGCGTATATAGCGTGTATGGCGTGTATATAACGTGTATGACGCGTATATAACGTATATGCCACGTATAAAACGTATATGTGGCTTATAACGTGTCTGACGCGTATATATCGTATGTGACGCGTATATAACGTATATGACGCTTATATAACATATATGACGCGTATATAGCGTATATGACGCGTATATGACGTATATGACGCGTATATAACGTATATGACGCGTATATAACGTATATGACGCGAATATAACGTATACGACCCGTATATAACGTGTCTGACGTGTATATAACGTATTTGACGCGTAGATAACATATATGCCGCGTATAAAACGTATATGTGGCGTATATAACGTGTGTGACGCGTATATGACGTATATGACGCGTATATAACGTATATGATGCGTACATAACGTATATGTCGCGCATATAACGTATGTGACGCGTATATAACGTATATGACACGTATATAACGTGTCTGACGTGTATATAACGTATGTGACGCGTATATAACGTATGTGTCGGGTATATAACGTGTATGACGCTTACATAACGTGTATGACGTGTATATAACGTATATGACGCGTATATAACGTATGTGACGCTTACATAACGTGTATGACGTGTATATAACGTATATGATGCGTATATAACGTATGTGACGCGTATATAACGTGTATGACGCGAATATAACATATATGACGCGTACAAAAAGTATATGTCGCGTATATAAAGTGTACGATGTGTATATAACGTATGTGACGCGTATATAACGTATATGACGCGTATATAGCGTGTTTGGCGTGTATATACCGTATAAGACGCGTATATAACGTATATGAAAGGTATATAACGTATATGTCGCGTGTATAAAGTGTATGACGCGTATATAACGTATGTGGCCCGTATATAACGTATATGACGCGTATATAGAGTATATGACGCGTATATAACGTATATGACGCGTATATAACGTATATGGCGTGTATATAACGTGAATGACGCGTATATAACGTATATGATGCGAATATAAAGTGTATGACGCGTATATAACGTATGTGGCCCGTATATAACGTATATGACGCGTATATAGAGTATATGACGCGTATATAACGTATATGACGCGTATATATCGTATGTGACGCGTATATAACGTATATGACGCGTATATAACGTATATGACGCGTATATATCGTATGTGACGCGTATATAACGTATATGACGCGTATATAACGTATATGACGCGTATATAACGTATATGAAGCGTATATAGCGTATATGTCGCGTATATAACGTATATGACGCGTATATAACGTATATGTCGCGTACATAACGTATATGTCGCGCATATAACGTATGTGACGCGTATATAACGTATATGACGCGTATATAACGTATATGCCACGTATATAACGTATATGGCGCGTTTATAACGTATATGACGGGTATATAACGTATATGACGCGTATATAACGTATATGACGCGTATATAACGTATATGGCGTGTATATAACTGAATGACGCGTATATAACGTATATGATGCGAATATAACGTATATGACGCGTATATAGCGTGTATGACGTGTATATAACGCATATGACGCGTATATAACGTATATGACGCGTATATAACGTATATGGCGCGTATATAACGTATATGACGGGTATATAACGTATATGACGCGTATATAACGTATATGACCCGTATGTAACGTATAAGAAGCGTATATACCGTATATGACGCGTATATAACGTATATGATGCGAATGTAACGTATATGACGCGTATATAGCGTGTATGGCGTGTATATACCGTATATGACGCGTATATAACGTATATGAAAGGTATATAACGTATACGTCGCGTGTATAAAGTGTATGACGCGTATATAACGTATGTGGCCCGTATATAACGTATATGACGCGTATATAACGTATATGACGCGTATATAACGTGTCTGACGTGTATATAACGTATTTGACGCGTAGATAACATATATGCCGCGTATAAAACGTATATGTGGCTTATATAACGTGTCTGACGCGTATATAACGTATGTGACGCGTATATAACGTATATGACCCGTATATAACGTGTCTGACGCGTATATAACGTATGTGACGCGTATATAACGTATGTGTCGCGTATATAACGAGTATGACGCTTACATAACGTGTATGACGTGTATATAACTTATATGACGCGTATATAACGTATGTGACGCGTATATAGCGTGTATGGCGTGTATATAACGTGTATGACGCGTATATAACGTATATGCCACGTATAAAACGTATATGTGGCGTATATAACGTGTCTGACGCGTATATAACGTATGTGACGCGTATATAACGTGTATGACGCGAATATAACATATATGACGCATACAAAACGTATATGTCGCGTATATAAAGTGTATGATGTGTATATATCGTATGTGACGCGTATATAACGTATATGACGAGTATATAGCGTGTATGGCGTGTATATACCGTATAAGACGCGTATATAACGTATATGAAAGGTATATAACGTATATGTCGCGTGTATAAAGTGTATGACGCGTATATAACGTATGTGGCCCGTATATAACGTATATGACGCGTATATAACGTATATGACGCGTATATAACGTATATGACGCGTATATAACGTATATGACGCGTATATAACGTATATGACGCGTAGATAACATATATGCCGCGTATAAAACGTATATGTGGCGTATATAACGTGTGTGACGCGTATATAACGTATGTGACGCGTATATAACGTATATGACCCTTATATAACGTGTCTGACGCGTATATAACGTATGTGACGCGTATATAACGTATGTGTCGCGTATATAACGAGTATGACGCTTACATAACGTGTATGACGTGTATATAACTTATATGACGCGTATATAACGTATGTGACGCGTATATAGCGTGTATGGCGTGTATATAACGTGTATGACGCGTATATAACGTATATGCCACGTATAAAACGTATATGTGGCTTATAACGTGTCTGACGCGTATATATCGTATGTGACGCGTATATAACGTATATGACGCTTATATAACATATATGACGCGTATATAGCGTATATGACGCGTATATGACGTATATGACGCGTATATAACGTATATGACGCGTATATAACGTATATGACGCGAATATAACGTATACGACCCGTATATAACGTGTCTGACGTGTATATAACGTATTTGACGCGTAGATAACATATATGCCGCGTATAAAACGTATATGTGGCGTATATAACGTGTGTGACGCGTATATGACGTATATGACGCGTATATAACGTATATGACGCGTACATAACGTATATGTCGCGCATATAACGTATGTGACGCGTATATAACGTATATGACACGTATATAACGTGTCTGACGTGTATATAACGTATGTGACGCGTATATAACGTATGTGTCGGGTATATAACGTGTATGACGCTTACATAACGTGTATGACGTGTATATAACGTATATGACGCGTATATAACGTATGTGACGCTTACATAACGTGTATGACGTGTATATAACGTATATGATGCGTATATAACGTATGTGACGCGTATATAACGTGTATGACGCGAATATAACATATATGACGCGTACAAAAAGTATATGTCGCGTATATAAAGTGTACGATGTGTATATAACGTATGTGACGCGTATATAACGTATATGACGCGTATATAGCGTATTTGGCGTGTATATACCGTATAAGACGCGTATATAACGTATATGAAAGGTATATAACGTATATGTCGCGTGTATAAAGTGTATGACGCGTATATAACGTATGTGGCCCGTATATAACGTATATGACGCGTATATAGAGTATATGACGCGTATATAACGTATATGACGCGTATACAACGTATATGACGCGTATATAACGTATATGACCCGTATGTAACGTATAAGAAGCGTATATACCGTATATGACGCGTATATAACGTATATGACGCGCATATAACGTATATGACGCGTATATAACGTATATGACGCGTATATAACGTATATGACGCGTATATAACGTATATGGCGTGTATATAACGTGAATGACGCGTATATAACGTATATGATGCGAATATAAAGTGTATGACGCGTATATAACGTATGTGGCCCGTATATAACGTATATGACGCGTATATAGAGTATATGACGCGTATATAACGTATATGACGCGTATATATCGTATGTGACGCGTATATAACGTATATGACGCGTATATAACGTATATGACGCGTATATATCGTATGTGACGCGTATATAACGTATATGACGCGTATATAACGTATATGACGCGTATATAACGTATATGAAGCGTATATAGCGTATATGTCGCGTATATAACGTATATGACGCGTATATAACGTATATGTCGCGTACATAACGTATATGTCGCGCATATAACGTATGTGACGCGTATATAACGTATATGACGCGTATATAACGTATATGCCACGTATATAACGTATATGGCGCGTTTATAACGTATATGACGGGTATATAACGTATATGACGCGTATATAACGTATATGACGCGTATATAACGTATATGGCGTGTATATAACTGACTGACGCGTATATAACGTATATGATGCGAATATAACGTATATGACGCGTATATAGCGTGTATGACGTGTATATAACGCATATGACGCGTATATAACGTATATGACGCGTATATAACGTATATGGCGCGTATATAACGTATATGACGGGTATATAACGTATATGACGCGTATATAACGTATATGACCCGTATGTAACGTATAAGAAGCGTATATACCGTATATGACGCGTATATAACGTATATGACGCGCATATAACGTATATGACGCGTATATAACGTATGTGACGCGTATATAACGTATATGACGCGTATATAACGTATATGGCGTGTATATAACGTGAATGACGCGTATATAACGTATATGATGCGAATATAAAGTGTATGACGCGTATATAACGTATGTGGCCCGTATATAACGTATATGACGCGTATATAGAGTATATGACGCGTATATAACGTATATGACGCGTATATATCGTATGTGACGCGTATATAACGTATATGACGCGTATATAACGTATATGGCGTGTATATAACGTGAATGACGCGTATATAACGTATATGATGCGAATATAAAGTGTATGACGCGTATATAACGTATGTGGCCCGTATATAACGTATATGACGCGTATATAGAGTATATGACGCGTATATAACGTATATGACGCGTATATATCGTATGTGACGCGTATATAACGTATATGACCTGTATATAACGTATATAACGCGTATATAACGTATGTGACGCGTATATAGCGTGTATGGCGTGTATATAACGTGTATGACGCGTATATAACGTATATGCTACGTATAAAACGTATATGTGGCGTATATAAAGTGTATGACGCGTATATAACGTATATGACCCGTATCTAACGTATAAGAAGCGTATATACCGTATATGACGCGTATATAACGTATATGACGCGCATATAACGTATATGACGCGTATATAACGTATGTGACGCTTATATAACGTATATGACGCGTATATAACGTATATGGCGTGTATATAACGTGAATGACGCGTATATAACGTATATGATGCGAGTATAACGTATATGACGCGTATAAAACGTATATGTCGCGTATATAACGTATATGACGCGTATATATCGTATGTGACGCGTACATAACGTATATGACGCGTATATAACGTATATGACACGTGTATAACGTATATGAAGCGTATATAGCGTATATGACGCGTATATAACGTATATGACGCGTATATAACGTATATGACGCGTACATAACGTATATGTCGCGCATATAACGTATGTGACGCGTATATAACGTATATGACACGTGTATAACGTATATGAAGCGTATATACCGTATATGACGCGTATATAACGTATATGACGCGAATATAACGTATGTGACGCGTATATGACGTGTATGACGCGAATATAACATATATGACGTGTATATAGCGTGTTTGGCGTGTATATACCGTATAAGACGCGTATATAACGTATATGAAAGGTATATAACGTATATGACGCGTATATAGCGTGTATGACACGTATATAACGTATGTGACGCTTATATAACGTATATGACGCGTATATAACGTATATGGCGTGTATATAACGTGAATGACGCGTATATAACGTATATGATGCGAGTATAACGTATATGACGCGTATAAAACGTATATGTCGCGTATATAACGTATATGACGCGTATATATCGTATGTGACGCGTACATAACGTATATGACGCGTATATAACGTATATGACGCGTGTATAACGTATATGAAGCGTATATAGCGTATATGACGCGTATATAACGTATATGACGCGTATATAACGTATATGACGCGTACATAACGTATATGTCGCGCATATAACGTATGTGACGCGTATATAACGTATATGACACGTATATAACGTGTATGACGCTTACATAACGTGTATGACGTGTATATAACGTATATGACGCGTATATAACGTATATGACGCGTACATAACGTATATGTCGCGCATATAACGTATATGCCGCGTATAAAACGTATATGTCGCGCAAAAAACGTGTATGACGCGTACATAACGTGTAAGACGCGAATATAACGTATATGTCGCGCATATAACGTATTTGACGCGTATATAACGTATGTGTCGCGTATATAACGTGTATGACGCATACATAACGTGTATGACCTGTATATAACGTATATGACGCGTATATAAGGTATGTGACGCGTATATAGCGTGTATGGCGTGTATATAACGTGTATGACGCGTACATAACGTATATGCCACGTACAAAACGTATATGTGGCGTATATAAAGTGTATGACGCGTATATAACATATATGACGCGTATATAACGTATATGACGCGAATATAACGTATATGACCCGTATATAACGTGTCTGACGCGTATATAACGTATGTGACGCGTATATAACGTATGTGTCGCGTATATAACGAGTATGACGCTTACATAACGTGTATGACGTGTATATAACTTATATGACGCGTATATAACGTATGTGACGCGTATATAGCGTGTATGGCGTGTATATAACGTGTATGACGCGTATATAACGTATATGCCACGTATAAAACGTATATGTGGCGTATATAACGTGTCTGACGCGTATATAACGTATGTGACGCGTATATAACGTGTATGACGCGAATATAACATATATGACGCATACAAAACGTATATGTCGCGTATATAAAGTGTATGATGTGTATATATCGTATGTGACGCGTATATAACGTATATGACGCGTATATAGCGTGTATGGCGTGTATATACCGTATAAGACGCGTATATAACGTATATGAAAGGTATATAACGTATATGTCGCGTGTATAAAGTGTATGACGCGTATATAACGTATGTGGCCCGTATATAACGTATATGACGCGTATATAACGTATATGACGCGTATATAACGTATATGACGCGTATATAACGTATATGACGCGTATATAACGTATATGACGCGTAGATAACATATATGCCGCGTATAAAACGTATATGTGGCGTATATAACGTGTGTGACGCGTATATAACGTATGTGACGCGTATATAACGTATATGACCCTTATATAACGTGTCTGACGCGTATATAACGTATGTGACGCGTATATAACGTATGTGTCGCGTATATAACGAGTATGACGCTTACATAACGTGTATGACGTGTATATAACTTATATGACGCGTATATAACGTATGTGACGCGTATATAGCGTGTATGGCGTGTATATAACGTGTATGACGCGTATATAACGTATATGCCACGTATAAAACGTATATGTGGCTTATAACGTGTCTGACGCGTATATAACGTATGTGACGCGTATATAACGTATATGATGCGAATATAAAGTGTATGACGCGTATATAACGTATGTGGCCCGTATATAACGTATATGACGCGTATATAGAGTATATGACGCGTATATAACGTATATGACGCGTATATATCGTATGTGACGCGTATATAACGTATATGACGCGTATATATCGTATGTGACGCGTATATAACGTATATGACGCGTATATAACGTATATGACGCGTATATAACGTATATGAAGCGTATATAGCGTATATGTCGCGTATATAACGTATATGACGCGTATATAACGTATATGTCGCGTACATAACGTATATGTCGCGCATATAACGTATGTGACGCGTATATAACGTATACGACGCGTATATAACGTATATGCCACGTATATAACGTATATGGCGCGTATATAACGTATATGACGGGTATATAACGTATATGACGCGTATATAACGTATATGACGCGTATATAACGTATATGGCGTGTATATAACTGAATGACGCGTATATAACGTATATGATGCGAATATAACGTATATGACGCGTATAAAACGTATATGTCGCGTATATAACGTATATGACGCGTATATAGCGTGTATGACGTGTATATAACGCATATGAAGCGTATATAACGTATATGACGCGTATATAACGTATATGGCGCGTATATAACGTATATGACGGGTATATAACGTATATGACGCGTATATAACGTATATGACCCGTATGTAACGTATAAGAAGCGTATATACCGTATATGACGCGTATATAACGTATATGACGCGCATATAACGTATATGACGCGTATATAACGTATGTGACGCGTATATAACGTATATGACGCGTATATAACGTATATGGCGTGTATATAACGTGAATGACGCGTATATAACGTATATGATGCGAATATAAAGTGTATGACGCGTATATAACGTATGTGGCCCGTATATAACGTATATGACGCGTATATAGAGTATATGACGCGTATATAACGTATATGACGAGTATATATCGTATGTGACGCGTATATAACGTATATGACGCGTATATAACGTATATGGCGTGTATATAACGTGAATGACGCGTATATAACGTATATGATGCGAATATAAAGTGTATGACGCGTATATAACGTATGTGGCCCGTATATAACGTATATGACGCGTATATAGAGTATATGACGCGTATATAACGTATATGACGCGTATATATCGTATGTGACGCGTATATAACGTATATGACCTGTATATAACGTATATAACGCGTATATAACGTATGTGACGCGTATATAGCGTGTATGGCGTGTATATAACGTGTATGACGCGTATATAACGTATATGCTACGTATAAAACGTATATGTGGCGTATATAAAGTGTATGACGCGTATATAACGTATATGACCCGTATCTAACGTATAAGAAGCGTATATACCGTATATGACGCGTATATAACGTATATGACGCGCATATAACGTATATGACGCGTATATAACGTATGTGACGCTTATATAACGTATATGACGCGTATATAACGTATATGGCGTGTATATAACGTGAATGACGCGTATATAACGTATATGATGCGAGTATAACGTATATGACGCGTATAAAACGTATATGTCGCGTATATAACGTATATGACGCGTATATATCGTATGTGACGCGTACATAACGTATATGACGCGTATATAACGTATATGACACGTGTATAACGTATATGAAGCGTATATAGCGTATATGACGCGTATATAACGTATATGACGCGTATATAACGTATATGACGCGTACATAACGTATATGTCGCGCATATAACGTATGTGACGCGTATATAACGTATATGACACGTGTATAACGTATATGAAGCGTATATAACGTATATGACGCGTATATAACGTATATGACGCGAATATAACGTATGTGACGCGTATATGACGTGTATGACGCGAATATAACATATATGACGAGTATATAGCGTGTTTGGCGTGTATATACCGTATAAGACGCGTATATAACGTATATGAAAGGTATATAACGTATATGACGCGTATATAGCGTGTATGACACGTATATAACGTATGTGACGCTTATATAACGTATATGACGCGTATATAACGTATATGGCGTGTATATAACGTGAATGACGCGTATATAACGTATATGATGCGAGTATAACGTATATGACGCGTATAAAACGTATATGTCGCGTATATAACGTATATGACGCGTATATATCGTATGTGACGCGTACATAACGTATATGACGCGTATATAACGTATATGACGCGTGTATAACGTATATGAAGCGTATATAGCGTATATGACGCGTATATAACGTATATGACGCGTATATAACGTATATGACGCGTACATAACGTATATGTCGCGCATATAACGTATGTGACGCGTATATAACGTATATGACACGTATATAACGTGTATGACGCTTACATAACGTGTATGACGTGTATATAACGTATATGACGCGTATATAACGTATATGACGCGTACATAACGTATATGTCGCGCATATAACGTATATGCCGCGTATAAAACGTATATGTCGCGCAAAAAACGTGTATGACGCGTACATAACGTGTAAGACGCGAATATAACGTATATGTCGCGCATATAACGTATTTGACGCGTATATAACGTATGTGTCGCGTATATAACGTGTATGACGCTTACATAACGTGTATGACCTGTATATAACGTATATGACGCGTATATAAGGTATGTGACGCGTATATAGCGTGTATGGCGTGTATATAACGTGTATGACGCGTACATAACGTATATGCCACGTATAAAACGTATATGTGGCGTATATAAAGTGTATGACGCGTATATAACATATATGACGCGTACATAACGTATATGACGCGAATATAACGTATATGACCCGTATATAACGTGTCTGACGCGTATATAACGTATGTGACGCGTATATAACGTATGTGTCGCGTATATAACGAGTATGACGCTTACATAACGTGTATGACGTGTATATAACTTATATGACGCGTATATAACGTATGTGACGCGTATATAGCGTGTATGGCGTGTATATAACGTGTATGACGCGTATATAACGTATATGCCACGTATAAAACGTATATGTGGCGTATATAACGTGTCTGACGCGTATATAACGTATGTGACGCGTATATAACGTGTATGACGCGAATATAACATATATGACGCATACAAAACGTATATGTCGCGTATATAAAGTGTATGATGTGTATATATCGTATGTGACGCGTATATAACGTATATGACGCGTATATAGCGTGTATGGCGTGTATATACCGTATAAGACGCGTATATAACGTATATGAAAGGTATATAACGTATATGTCGCGTGTATAAAGTGTATGACGCGTATATAACGTATGTGGCCCGTATATAACGTATATGACGCGTATATAGCGTATATGACGCGTATATAACGTATATGACGCGTATATATCGTATGTGACGCGTATATAACGTATATGACGCGTAGATAACATATATGCCGCGTATAAAACGTATATGTGGCGTATATAACGTGTGTGACGCGTATATAACGTATGTGACGCGTATATAACGTATATGACCCTTATATAACGTGTCTGACGCGTATATAACGTATGTGACGCGTATATAACGTATGTGTCGCGTATATAACGAGTATGACGCTTACATAACGTGTATGACGTGTATATAACTTATATGACGCGTATATAACGTATGTGACGCGTATATAGCGTGTATGGCGTGTATATAACGTGTATGACGCGTATATAACGTATATGCCACGTATAAAACGTATATGTGGCTTATAACGTGTCTGACGCGTATATAACGTATGTGACGCGTATATAACGTATATGACGCTTATATAACATATATGACGCGTATATAACGTATATGACGCGTATATAACGTATGTGACGCTTACATAACGTGTATGACGTGTATATAACGTATATGATGCGTATATAACGTATGTGACGCGTATATAACGTGTATGACGCGAATATAACATATATGACGCGTACAAAAAGTATATGTCGCGTATATAAAGTGTACGATGTGTATATAACGTATGTGACGCGTATATAACGTATATGACGCGTATATAGCGTATTTGGCGTGTATATACCGTATAAGACGCGTATATAACGTATATGAAAGGTATATAACGTATATGTCGCGTGTATAAAGTGTATGACGCGTATATAACGTATGTGGCCCGTATATAACGTATATGACGCGTATATAGAGTATATGACGCGTATATAACGTATATGACGCGTATACAACGTTATATGACGCGTATATAACGTATATGACCCGTATGTAACGTATAAGAAGCGTATATACCGTATATGACGCGTATATAACGTATATGACGCGCATATAACGTATATGACGCGTATATAACGTATGTGACGCGTATATAACGTATATGACGCGTATATAACGTATATGGCGTGTATATAACGTGAATGACGCGTATATAACGTATATGATGCGAATATAAAGTGTATGACGCGTATATAACGTATGTGGCCCGTATATAACGTATATGACGCGTATATAGAGTATATGACGCGTATATAACGTATATGACGCGTATATATCGTATGTGACGCGTATATAACGTATATGACGCGTATATAACGTATATGACGCGTATATATCGTATGTGACGCGTATATAACGTATATGACGCGTATATAACGTATATGACGCGTATATAACGTATATGAAGCGTATATAGCGTATATGACGCGTATATAACGTATATGACGCGTATATAACGTATATGTCGCGTACATAACGTATATGTCGCGCATATAACGTATGTGACGCGTATATAACGTATATGACGCGTATATAACGTATATGCCACGTATATAACGTATATGGCGCGTATATAACGTATATGACGGGTATATAACGTATATGACGCGTATATAACGTATATGACGCGTATATAACGTATATGGCGTGTATATAACTGAATGACGCGTATATAACGTATATGATGCGAATATAACGTATATGACGTGTATAAAACGTATATGTCGCGTATATAACGTATATGACGCGTATATAGCGTGTATGACGTGTATATAACGCATATGACGCGTATATAACGTATATGAAGCATATATAACGTATATGACGCGAATATAACGTATATGACGCGTATATAACGTATATGACGCGTATATATCGTATGTGACGCGCATATAACGTATATAACGCGTATATAACGTATATTTCGCGTATATATCGTATATGACACGTATATAAAGTGGATGACGCGTATATAACGCATATGACGCGTATATAACGTGTATGAATCGTATAGAACATATATGCCGCGTATATAACATATATGCCGCGTATAAAACGTATATGACGCGTATATAGCGTGTATGGCGTGTATATACCGTATAAGACGCGTATATAACGTATATGACGCGTATATAACGTATATGGCGCGTATATAACGTATATGACGGGTATATAACGTATATGACGCGTATATAACGTATATGACCCGTATGTAACGTATAAGAAGCGTATATACCGTATATGACGCGTATATAACGTATATGACGCGCATATAACGTATATGACGCGTATATAACGTATGTGACGCGTATATAACGTATATGACGCGTATATAACGTATATGGCGTGTATATAACGTGAATGACGCGTATATAACGTATATGATGCGAATATAAAGTGTATGACGCGTATATAACGTATGTGGCCCGTATATAACGTATATGACGCGTATATAGAGTATATGACGCGTATATAACGTATATGACGCGTATATATCGTATGTGACGCGTATATAACGTATATGACGCGTATATAACGTATATGGCGTGTATATAACGTGAATGACGCGTATATAACGTATATGATGCGAATATAAAGTGTATGACGCGTATATAACGTATGTGGCCCGTATATATCGTATATGACGCGTATATAGAGTATATGACGCGTATATAACGTATATGACGCGTATATATCGTATGTGACGCGTATATAACGTATATGACCTGTATATAACGTATATAACGCGTTGTGACGTTGCAATTTGCTCCGTCACTTTATTTCGCGTAAACGGTCTTTTGACCGTGTACGGAGTGGACCGGGCCGACCTCTAGCGGTCACGAAAATCACCCGCCGACACGAGAGCGCTCCTGAAGGAATGACAAATATCTAAAGATGGGTAATTAACGCCATCTCTTGCGCGTGCCGAGTACGGCGAAGTTTCAGGGCCGTGCCAAGGGGCACGGAAGCCGAAAACCCGAGAAGGCGCCCCTCAAAGGATCAGCCGGAGGAAGAAATGGCCATGAGTAGCGTTTGGTTGGATCCGAAACCCCACAGAGATGTCGAGCTCGGACAGAAAGCTCCAGCAAACCACCGTGAATTGTCGTTCCGACCGACGTCTCAACCCGCCGTGGCTGGAAATCCGGATCGGGGTGGCGTAGGAGATCCATGTATCGATGTCCAAAAGGACTCAGGTCTGGGGCCCCAGGACCTGTCCGACGATCCTGCGATCTACTAGTCGCGAGCGGGCGAAGCCACTCGGGAAAATTCGGCAAAGGGCGCGTAGTGGGGGGAAACGAGGATCGCCGATCCTGGTCGATGCGGATCGCGGAATCACTGTCGCACTGGTTGTCAGAAGTAAAGTCTCGTCGTCCCAGCCGAATACCGATTCTCGTTTGAGTAATTCCGTGTCGCGGGTGGTTCCGAACAAGACCGAGCGAGCTCAATTCCGCAGATTCCGGCCGTTCCGAAGTCCCGGGTAGCGGAAAATTGAAAGATCAACGACGGTAAGTCGACCAGTGATTTCCTCGATTCCGTTTTCGCGTTGGTTCTTTTCGTTTTGTCCGAGGACGACGCGGTGCCGTCTCGTCCTCGATGTTTCGTTCGGTCGAGGTGTAATACCTCAGGCCGCGAGCTCGCGTCTCGTGTAGAGACGCTTTGAGCAATTTCGTTTAGATCGTTCCCTCCGCGTGCGAAAGAAGTCTTCCTCAGGAGTCGCGTCGGGAAAAGAATAGCGTCGCGAGATACCATCTAGCTCGCGAAATCCGGTTACGACGTATTAAACGCGCGTAGCGAATCGATTCTCGTTCCGTAACATCTTCGAGAGATAATCGCGACAGTCCGGAATTCCGCGCGCCGATCAACCGCGCTGGCGAATTCTCGTTCGTGCGAGATTTATACTGTACCGTCCATCGTACCGTTGCGAGACAATTCCGTTTGACAAAACGCGTTCCGCGGGCGACCATCTTCCGCAAAAGTGTACTAGGAGCGCGGGCTCCCGGGTCGCGACCACGTGGTCGCTTTCATGTACCACCGACGTATTGAAGTTTCAATAAAATAACGTAGAGCCCAATTTCGTCTCGTTACTGTACACCTGCGCGATCCGCCCTGCCGTGAGGGTAGTCCCCGCTATCCCCTGTGTCCGAACGCCTGGCCATTCGTGTCGCGATTTCCGTTTCGCGGTTTGCGGGGGAGCTCGTCCCGGACTCGGCTTCCCCGAGCTCGGGCTGTACTTCACGTTTCGATTGGTACTTCCGAGTACCTGGCGCCCGAACAAAGGTTCTTCGCGTTCAAGTCGAGCCCTTCGAATAGCTGTTTTGCCCCGGGAGGACCGTATTTGCACGGCCGCGTACGGCCCAGCCTCAGAGCTTGTAAAATCCCGGGAGTTGCCCTTGTCCGAGCGCGGTAAAAACCGCTCGATCGGGGACAACGTCGCAGCGTATATAACGTATGTGACGCGTATATAGCGTGTATGGCGTGTATATAACGTGTATGACGCGTATATAACGTATATGCTACGTATAAAACGTATATGTGGCGTATATAAAGTGTATGACGCGTATATAACGTATATGACCCGTATCTAACGTATAAGAAGCGTATATACCGTATATGACGCATATATAACGTATATGACGCGCATATAACGTATATGACGCGTATATAACGTATGTGACGCTTATATAACGTATATGACGCGTATATAACGTATATGGCGTGTATATAACGTGAATGACGCGTATATAACGTATATGATGCGAGTATAACGTATATGACGCGTATAAAACGTATATGTCGCGTATATAACGTATATGACGCGTATATATCGTATGTGACGCGTACATAACGTATATGACGCGTATATAACGTATATGACACGTGTATAACGTATATGAAGCGTATATAGCGTATATGACGCGTATATAACGTATATGACGCGTATATAACGTATATGACGCGTACATAACGTATATGTCGCGCATATAACGTATGTGACGCGTATATAACGTATATGACACGTGTATAACGTATATGAAGCGTATATAGCGTATATGACGTGTATATAACGTATATGACGCGTATATAACGTATGTGACGCGTATATGACGTGTATGACGCGAATATAACATATATGACGTGTATATAGCGTGTTTGGCGTGTATATACCGTATAAGACGCGTATATAACGTATATGAAAGGTATATAACGTATATGACGCGTATATAGCGTGTATGACACGTATATAACGTATGTGACGCTTATATAACGTATATGACGCGTATATAACGTATATGGCGTGTATATAACGTGAATGACGCGTATATAACGTATATGATGCGAGTATAACGTATATGACGCGTATAAAACGTATATGTCGCGTATATAACGTATATGACGCGTATATATCGTATGTGACGCGTACATAACGTATATGACGCGTATATAACGTATATGACGCGTGTATAACGTATATGAAGCGTATATAGCGTATATGACGCGTATATAACGTATATGACGCGTATATAACGTATATGACGCGTACATAACGTATATGTCGCGCATATAACGTATGTGACGCGTATATAACGTATATGACACGTATATAACGTGTATGACGCTTACATAACGTGTATGACGTGTATATAACGTATATGACGCGTATATAACGTATATGACGCGTATATAACGTATATGTCGCGCATATAACGTATATGCCGCGTATAAAACGTATATGTCGCGCAAAAAACGTGTATGACGCGTACATAACGTGTAAGACGCGAATATAACGTATATGTCGCGCATATAACGTATTTGACGCGTATATAACGTATGTGTCGCGTATATAACGTGTATGACGCTTACATAACGTGTATGACCTGTATATAACGTATATGACGCGTATATAAGGTATGTGACGCGTATATAGCGTGTATGGCGTGTATATAACGTGTATGACGCGTACATAACGTATATGCCACGTATAAAACGTATATGTGGCGTATATAAAGTGTATGACGCGTATATAACATATATGACGCGTATATAACGTATATGACGCGAATATAACGTATATGACCCGTATATAACGTGTCTGACGCGTATATAACGTATGTGACGCGTATATAACGTATGTGTCGCGTATATAACGAGTATGACGCTTACATAACGTGTATGACGTGTATATAACTTATATGACGCGTATATAACGTATGTGACGCGTATATAGCGTGTATGGCGTGTATATAACGTGTATGACGCGTATATAACGTATATGCCACGTATAAAACGTATATGTGGCGTATATAACGTGTCTGACGCGTATATAACGTATGTGACGCGTATATAACGTGTATGACGCGAATATAACATATATGACGCGTACAAAACGTATATGTCGCGTATATAAAGTGTATGATGTGTATATATCGTATGTGACGCGTATATAACGTATATGACGCGTATATAGCGTGTATGGCGTGTATATACCGTATAAGACGCGTATATAACGTATATGAAAGGTATATAACGTATATGTCGCGTGTATAAAGTGTATGACGCGTATATAACGTATGTGGCCCGTATATAACGTATATGACGCGTATATAGCGTATATGACGCGTATATAACGTACATGACTCGTATATATCGTATGTGACGCGTATATAACGTATATGACGCGTAGATAACATATATGCCGCGTATAAAACGTATATGTGGCGTATATAACGTGTGTGACGCGTATATAACGTATGTGACGCGTATATAACGTATATGACCCTTATATAACGTGTCTGACGCGTATATAACGTATGTGACGCGTATATAACGTATGTGTCGCGTATATAACGAGTATGACGCTTACATAACGTGTATGACGTGTATATAACTTATATGACGCGTATATAACGTATGTGACGCGTATATAGCGTGTATGGCGTGTATATAACGTGTATGACGCGTATATAACGTATATGCCACGTATAAAACGTATATGTGGCTTATAACGTGTCTGACGCGTATATAACGTATGTGACGCGTATATAACGTATATGACGCTTATATAACATATATGACGCGTATATAGCGTATATGACGCGTATATGACGTATATGACGCGTATATATCGTATATGACGCGTATATAACGTATATGACGCGAATATAACGTATACGACCCGTATATAACGTGTCTGACGTGTATATAACGTATTTGACGCGTAGATAACATATATGCCGCGTATAAAACGTATATGTGGCGTATATAACGTGTGTGACGCGTATATGACGTATATGACGCGTATATAACGTATATGACGCGTACATAACGTATATGTCGCGCATATAACGTATGTGACGCGTATATAACGTATATGACACGTATATAACGTGTCTGACGTGTATATAACGTATGTGACGCGTATATAACGTATGTGTCGGGTATATAACGTGTATGACGCTTACATAACGTGTATGACGTGTATATAACGTATATGACGCGTATATAACGTATGTGACGCTTACATAACGTGTATGACGTGTATATAACGTATATGATGCGTATATAACGTATGTGACGCGTATATAACGTGTATGACGCGAATATAACATATATGACGCGTACAAAAAGTATATGTCGCGTATATAAAGTGTACGATGTGTATATAACGTATGTGACGCGTATATAACGTATATGACGCGTATATAGCGTATTTGGCGTGTATATACCGTATAAGACGCGTATATAACGTATATGAAAGGTATATAACGTATATGTCCCGTGTATAAAGTGTATGACGCGTATATAACGTATGTGGCCCGTATATAACGTATATGACGCGTATATAGAGTATATGACGCGTATATAACGTATATGACGCGTATACAACGTATATGACGCGTATATAACGTATATGACCCGTATGTAACGTATAAGAAGCGTATATACCGTATATGACGCGTATATAACGTATATGACGCGCATATAACGTATATGACGCGTATATAACGTATGTGACGCGTATATAACGTATATGACGCGTATATAACGTATATGGCGTGTATATAACGTGAATGACGCGTATATAACGTATATGATGCGAATATAAAGTGTATGACGCGTATATAACGTATGTGGCCCGTATATAACGTATATGACGCGTATATAGAGTATATGACGCGTATATAACGTATATGACGCGTATATATCGTATGTGACGCGTATATAACGTATATGACGCGTATATAACGTATATGACGCGTATATATCGTATGTGACGCGTATATAACGTATATGACGCGTATATAACGTATATGACGCGTATATAACGTATATGAAGCGTATATAGCGTATATGTCGCGTATATAACGTATATGACGCGTATATAACGTATATGTCGCGTACATAACGTATATGTCGCGCATATAACGTATGTGACGCGTATATAACGTATATGACGCGTATATAACGTATATGCCACGTATATAACGTATATGGCGCGTATATAACGTATATGACGGGTATATAACGTATATGACGCGTATATAACGTATATGACGCGTATATAACGTATATGGCGTGTATATAACTGAATGACGCGTATATAACGTATATGATGCGAATATAACGTATATGACGCGTATAAAACGTATATGTCGCGTATATAACGTATATGACGCGTATATAGCGTGTATGACGTGTATATAACGCATATGACGCGTATATAACGTATATGAAGCATATATAACGTATATGACGCGAATATAACGTATATGACGCGTATATAACGTATATGACGCGTATATATCGTATGTGACGCGCATATAACGTATATAACGCGTATATAACGTATATTTCGCGTATATATCGTATATGACACGTATATAAAGTGGATGACGCGTATATAACGCATATGACGCGTATATAACGTGTATGAATCGTATAGAACATATATGCCGCGTATATAACATATATGCCGCGTATAAAACGTATATGACGCGTATATAGCGTGTATGGCGTGTATATACCGTATAAGACGCGTATATAACGTATATGACGCGTATATAACGTATATGGCGCGTATATAACGTATATGACGGGTATATAACGTATATGACGCGTATATAACGTATATGACCCGTATGTAACGTATAAGAAGCGTATATACCGTATATGACGCGTATATAACGTATATGACGCGCATATAACGTATATGACGCGTATATAACGTATGTGACGCGTATATAACGTATATGACGCGTATATAACGTATATGGCGTGTATATAACGTGAATGACGCGTATATAACGTATATGATGCGAATATAAAGTGTATGACGCGTATATAACGTATGTGGCCCGTATATAACGTATATGACGCGTATATAACGTATATGACGCGTATATAACGTATATGACGCGTATATATCGTATGTGACGCGTATATAACGTATATGACGCGTATATAACGTATATGGCGTGTATATAACGTGAATGACGCGTATATAACGTATATGATGCGAATATAAAGTGTATGACGCGTATATAACGTATGTGGCCCGTATATAACGTATATGACGCGTATATAGAGTATATGACGCGTATATAACGTATATGACGCGTATATATCGTATGTGACGCGTATATAACGTATATGACCTGTATATAACGTATATAACGCGTATATAACGTATATGCTACGTATAAAACGTATATGTGGCGTATATAAAGTGTATGACGCGTATATAACGTATATGACCCGTATCTAACGTATAAGAAGCGTATATACCGTATATGACGCGTATATAACGTATATGACGCGCATATAACGTATATGACGCGTATATAACGTATGTGACGCTTATATAACGTATATGACGCGTATATAACGTATATGGCGTGTATATAACGTGAATGACGCGTATATAACGTATATGATGCGAGTATAACGTATATGACGCGTATAAAACGTATATGTCGCGTATATAACGTATATGACGCGTATATATCGTATGTGACGCGTACATAACGTATATGACGCGTATATAACGTATATGACACGTGTATAACGTATATGAAGCGTATATAGCGTATATGACGCGTATATAACGTATATGACGCGTATATAACGTATATGACGCGTACATAACGTATATGTCGCGCATATAACGTATGTGACGCGTATATAACGTATATGACACGTATATAACGTGTCTGACGTGTATATAACGTATGTGACGCGTATATAACGTATGTGTCGGGTATATAACGTGTATGACGCTTACATAACGTGTATGACGTGTATATAACGTATATGACGCGTATATAACGTATGTGACGCGTATATGACGTGTATGACGCGAATATAACATATATGACGAGTATATAGCGTGTTTGGCGTGTATATACCGTATAAGACGCGTATATAACGTATATGAAAGGTATATAACGTATATGACGCGTATATAGCGTGTATGACACGTATATAACGTATGTGACGCTTATATAACGTATATGACGCGTATATAACGTATATGGCGTGTATATAACGTGAATGACGCGTATATAACGTATATGATGCGAGTATAACGTATATGACGCGTATAAAACGTATATGTCGCGTATATAACGTATATGACGCGTATATATCGTATGTGACGCGTACATAACGTATATGACGCGTATATAACGTATATGACGCGTGTATAACGTATATGAAGCGTATATAGCGTATATGACGCGTATATAACGTATATGACGCGTATATAACGTATATGACGCGTACATAACGTATATGTCGCACATATAACGTATGTGACGCGTATATAACGTATATGACACGTATATAACGTGTATGACGCTTACATAACGTGTATGACGTGTATATAACGTATATGACGCGTATATAACGTATATGACGCGTACATAACGTATATGTCGCGCATATAACGTATATGCCGCGTATAAAACGTATATGTCGCGCAAAAAACGTGTATGACGCGTACATAACGTGTAAGACGCGAATATAACGTATATGTCGCGCATATAACGTATTTGACGCGTATATAACGTATGTGTCGCGTATATAACGTGTATGACGCTTACATAACGTGTATGACCTGTATATAACGTATATGACGCGTATATAAGGTATGTGACGCGTATATAGCGTGTATGGCGTGTATATAACGTGTATGACGCGTACATAACGTATATGCCACGTATAAAACGTATATGTGGCGTATATAAAGTGTATGACGCGTATATAACATATATGACGCGTATATAACGTATATGACGCGAATATAACGTATATGTCGCGTATATAACGTATATGACGCGTATATATCGTATGTGACGCGTACATAACGTATATGACGCGTATATAACGTATATGACGCGTGTATAACGTATATGAAGCGTATATAGCGTATATGACGCGTATATAACGTATATGACGCGTATATAACGTATATGACGCGTACATAACGTATATGTCGCGCATATAACGTATGTGACGCGTATATAACGTATATGACACGTATATAACGTGTCTGACGTGTATATAACGTATGTGACGCGTATATAACGTATGTGTCGGGTATATAACGTGTATGACGCTTACATAACGTGTATGACGTGTATATAACGTATATGACGCGTATATAACGTATGTGACGCGTATATGACGTGTATGACGCGAATATAACATATATGACGAGTATATAGCGTGTTTGGCGTGTATATACCGTATAAGACGCGTATATAACGTATATGAAAGGTATATAACGTATATGACGCGTATATAGCGTGTATGACACGTATATAACGTATGTGACGCTTATATAACGTATATGACGCGTATATAACGTATATGGCGTGTATATAACGTGAATGACGCGTATATAGCGTATATGACGCGTATATAACGTATATGACCCGTATATAACGTGTCTGACGTGTATATAACGTATGTGACGCGTATATACCGTATATGACGCGTATATAACGTATATGACGCGCATATAACGTATATTACGTGTCTGACGTGTATATGACGTATGTGACGCGTATATAACGTATGTGTCGGGTATATAACGTGTATGACGCTTACATAACGTGTATGACGTGTATATAACGTATATGACGCGTATATAACGTATGTGACGCGTATATAGCGTGTATGACGTGTATATAACTTATATGACGCGTATATGACGTATGTGACGCGTATATAGCGTGTATGACGTGTATATAACGCATATGAGGCGTATATAACGTATATGAAGCATATATAACGTATATGACGCGTATATAACGTATGTGACGCGTATATAACGGGTATGACGCGAATATAACATATATGACGCGTACAAAACGTATATGTCGCGTATATAAAGTGTATGACGCGTATATAACGTATATGACGCGTATATATCGTATGTGACGCGTATATAACGTATATGACCCGTATATAACGTGTCTGACGTGTATATAACGTATGTGACGCGTATATAACGTATGTGTCGCGTATATAACGTGTATGACGCTTACATAACGTGTATGACCTGTATATAACGTATATGACGCGTATATAACGTATGTGACGCGTATATAGCGTGTATGGCGTGTATATGCCGTATTAGACGCGTATGTAACATATATGAAAGGTATATAACGTATATGTCGCGTATATAAAGTGTATGACGCGTGTATAACGCATATGACGCGTATATAACGTGTATGAATCGTATATAACATATATGCCGCGTATATAACATATATGCCGCTTATAAAACGTATATGACGCGTATATAACGTATACGAAGCGAAAATAACGTGTATGACGCGTATATAACGTATATGACGCGTATATAACGTATATGCCGCGTATATAACGTATATGGCGCGTATATAACGTATATGACGGGTATATAACGTATATGACGCGTATATAACGTATATGACCCGTATGTAACGTATAAGAAGCGTATATACCGTATATGACGCGTATATAACGTATATGACGCGCATATAACGTATATTTCGCGTATATATCGTATATGACACGTATATAAAGTGGATGACGCGTATATAACGTGTATGAATCGTATATAACATATATGCCGCGTATATAACATATATGCCGCTTATAAAACGTATATGACGCGTATATAACGTATACGAAGCGAAAATAACGTGTATGACGCGTATATAACGTATATGACGCGTATATAACGTATGTGACGCGTATATAACGTATGTGACGCGTATATAGCGTGTATGGCGTGTATATAACGTGTATGACGCGTATATAACATATATGCCACGTATAAAACGTATATGTGGCGTATATAACGTATGTGACGCGTATATAACGTGTATGACGCGAATATAACGTATATGACGCGTATATAGCGTGTATGGCGTGTATATACCGTATAAGACGTGTATATAACGTGAATGAAAGGTATATAACTTATATGTCGCGTGTATAAAGTGTATGACGCGTATATAACGTATGTGTCGCGTATATAACGTGCATGACGCTTACATAACGTGTATGACCTGTATATAACGTATATGACGCGTATATAACGTATGTGACGCGTATATAGCGTGTATGGCGTGTATATAACGTGTATGACGCTTACATAACGTGTATGACCTGTATATAACGTATATGACGCGTATATAACGTATGTGACGCGTATATAGCGTGTATGGCGTGTATATAACGTGTATGACGCTTACATAACGTGTATGGCGTGTATATAACGTATATGTCGCGTATATAAAGTGTATGACGCGTATATAACGTATGTGGCCCGTATATAACGTATATGACACGTATATAACGTACATGAAGCGTATATAGCGTATATGTCGCGTATATAAGGCATATCACGCGTATATAACGTATATGTCGCGTACATAACGTATATGTCGCGCATATAACGTAAGTGACGCGTATATAACGTATATGACCCGTATATAACGTGTCTGACGCGTATATAACGTATGTGACGCGTATATAACGTATGTGTCGCGTATATAACGAGTATGACGATTACATAACGTGTATGACGTGTATATAACGTATATGACACGTATATAACGTATGTGACGCGTATATAGCGTGTATGGCGTGTATATAACGTGTATGACGCGTATATAACGCATATGCCACGTATAAAACGTATATGTGGCGTATATAACGTATGTGACGCGTATATAACGTGTATGACGCGAATATAACATAATGACGCGTACAAAACGTATATGTCGCGTATATAAAGTGTATGATGTGTATATAACGTATGTGACGAGTATATAACGTATATGACGCGTATATAGCGTGTATGGCGTGTATATACCGTATAAGACGCGTATATAACGTATATGAAAGGTATATAACGTATATGTCGCGTGTATAAAGTGTATGACACGTATATAACGTATATGACCCGTATATAACGTGTCTGACGCGTAGATAACGTATGTGACGCGTATATAAGGTATGTGTCGCGTATATAACGTGTATGACGCTTACATGACGTGTATGACGTGTATATAACATATATGACGCGTATATAACGTATGTGACGCGTATATAGCGTGTATGGCGTGTATATAACGTGTATGACGCGTATATAACGTATATGCCACGTATAAAACGTATATGTGGCGTATATAACGTGTATGACGCGTATAAAACGTATATGTCGCGTATATAACGTATATGACGCGTATATATCGTATGTGACGCGTATATAACGTATATGACGCGTATATAACGAATATGGCGCGTATATAACGTATATGATGCGAATATAACGTATATGACGCGTATATAGCGTGTATGGCGTGTATATACCGTATAAGACGCGTATATAACGTATATGAAAGGTATATAACGTATATGCCGTGTGTATAAAGTGTATGGCGCGTATATAACGTATATGACGCGTATATAACGTATATGGCGCGTATATAACGTATATGATGCGAATATAACGTATATGACGCGTATATAGCGTGTATGGCGTGTATATACCGTATAAGACGCGTATATAACGTATATGACGCGTATATAACGTATGTGACGCGTATATAGCGTGTATGACGTGTATATAACTTATATGACGCGTATATGACGTATGTGACGCGTATATAGCGTGTATGACGTGTATATAACGCATATGAGGCGTATATAACGTATATGAAGCATATATAACGTATATGACGCGTATATAACGTATGTGACGCGTATATAACGGGTATGACGCGAATATAACATATATGACGCGTACAAAACGTATATGTCGCGTATATAAAGTGTATGACGCGTATAGAACGTATATGACGCGTATATATCGTATGTGACGCGTATATAACGTATATGACCCGTATATAACGTGTCTGACGTGTATATAACGTATGTGACGCGTATATAACGTATATGTCGCGTATATAACGTATATGACCCGTATGTAACGTATAAGAAGCGTATATACCGTATATGACGCGTATATAACGTATATGACGCGCATATAACGTATATGACGCGTATATAACGTATGTAACGCGTATATAACGTATATGACGCGTATATAACGTATATGGCGTGTATATAACGTGAATGACGCGTATATAACGTATATGATGCGAATATAAAGTGTATGACGCGTATATAACGTATGTGGCCCGTATATAACGTATATGACGCGTATATAACGTATATGACGCGTATATAACGTATATGACGCGTATATATCGTATGTGACGCGTATATAACGTATATGACGCGTATATAACGTATATGGCGTGTATATAACGTGAATGACGCGTATATAACGTATATGATGCGAATATAAAGTGTATGACGCGTATATAACGTATGTGGCCCGTATATAACGTATATGACGCGTATATAGAGTATATGACGCGTATATAACGTATATGACGCGTATATATCGTATGTGACGCGTATATAACGTATATGACCTGTATATAACGTATATAACGCGTATATAACGTATGTGACGCGTATATAGCGTGTATGGCGTGTATATAACGTGTATGACGCGTATATAACGTATATGCTACGTATAAAACGTATATGTGGCGTATATAAAGTGTATGACGCGTATATAACGTATATGACCCGTATCTAACGTATAAGAAGCGTATATACCGTATATGACGCGTATATAACGTATATGACGCGTATATAACGTATGTGACGCTTACATAACGTGTATGACGTGTATATAAACGTATATGGCGTGTATATAACGTGAATGACGCGTATATAACGTATTTATGCGAGTATAACGTATATGACGCTTATAAAACGTATATGTCGCGTATATAACGTATATGACGCGTATATATCGTATGTGACGCGTACATAACGGTATATGACGCGTATATAACGTATATGACACGTGTATAACGTATATGAAGCGTATATAGCGTATATGACGCGTATATAACGTATATGACGCGTATATAACGTATATGACGCGTACATAACGTATATGTCGCGCATATAACGTATGTGACGCGTATATAACGTATATGACACGTATATAACGTATGTGACGCGTATATAACGTATGTGTCGGGTATATAACGTGTATGACGCTTACATAACGTGTATGACGTGTATATAACGTATATGACGCGTATATAACGTATGTGACGCGTATATGACGTGTATGACGCGAATAAAACATATATGACGAGTATATAGCGTGTTTGGCGTGTATATACCGTATAAGACGCGTATATAACGTATATGAAAGGTATATAACGTATATGACGCGTATATAGCGTGTATGACACGTATATAACGTATGTGACGCTTATATAACGTATATGACGCGTATATAAACGTATATGGGCGTGTATATAACGTGAATGACGCGTATATAACGTATATGATGCGAGTATAACGTATATGACGCGTATAAAACGTATATGTCGCGTATATAACGTATATGACGCGTATATATCGTATGTGACGCGTACATAACGTATATGACGCGTATATAACGTATATGACGCGTGTATAACGTATATGAAGCGTATATAGCGTATATGACGCGTATATAACGTATATGACGCGTATATAACGTATATGACGCGTACATAACGTATATGTCGCGCATATAACGTATGTGACGCGTATATAACGTATATGACACGTATATAACGTGTATGACGTGTATATAACGTATATGACGCGTATATAACGTATATTACATAACGTATATGTCGCGCATATAACGTATATGCCGCGTATAAAACGTATATGTCGCGCAAAAAACGTGTATGACGCGTACATAACGTGTAAGACGCGAATATAACGTATATGTCGCGCATATAACGTATTTGACGCGTATATAACGTATGTGTCGCGTATATAACGTGTATGACGCTTACATAACGTGTATGACCTGTATATAACGTATATGACGCGTATATAAGGTATGTGACGCGTATATAGCGTGTATGGCGTGTATATAACGTGTATGACGCGTACATAACGTATATGCCACGTATAAAACGTATATGTGGCGTATATAAAGTGTATGACGCGTATATAACATATATGACGCGTATATAACGTATATGACGCGAATATAACGTATATGTCGCGTATATAACGTATATGACGCGTATATATCGTATGTGACGCGTACATAACGTATATGACGCGTATATGACGTATATGACGCGTGTATAACGTATATGAAGCGTATATAGCGTATATGACGCGTATATAACGTATATGACGCGTATATAACGTATATGACGCGTACATAACGTATATGTCGCGCATATAACGTATGTGACGCGTATATAACGTATATGACACGTATATAACGTGTCTGACGTGTATATAACGTATGTGACGCGTATATAACGTATGTGTCGGGTATATAACGTGTATGACGCTTACATAACGTGTATGACGTGTATATAACGTATATGACGCGTATATAACGTATGTGACGCGTATATGACGTGTATGACGCGAATATAACATATATGACGCGTATATAGCGTGTTTGGCGTGTATATACCGTATAAGACGCGTATATAACGTATATGAAAGGTATATAACGTATATGACGCGTATATAGCGTGTATGACACGTATATAACGTATGTGACGCTTATATAACGTATATGACGCGTATATAACGTATATGGCGTGTATATAACGTGAATGACGTGTATATAGCGTATATGACGCGTATATAACGTATATGACCCGTATATAACGTGTCTGACGTGTATATAACGTATGTGACGCGTATATACCGTATATGACGCGTATATAACGTATATGACGCGCATATAACGTATATTACGTGTCTGACGTGTATATAACGTATGTGACGCGTATATAACGTATGTGTCGGGTATATAACGTGTATGACGCTTACATAACGTGTATGACGTGTATATAACGTATATGACGCGTATATAACGTATGTGACGCGTATATAGCGTGTATGACGTGTATATAACTTATATGACGCGTATATGACGTATGTGACGCGTATATAGCGTGTATGACGTGTATATAACGCATATGAGGCGTATATAACGTATATGAAGCATATATAACGTATATGACGCGTATATAACGTATGTGACGCGTATATAACGGGTATGACGCGAATATAACATATATGACGCGTACAAAACGTATATGTCGCGTATATAAAGTGTATGACGCGTATAGAACGTATATGACGCGTATATATCGTATGTGACGCGTATATAACGTATATGACCCGTATATAACGTGTCTGACGTGTATATAACGTATGTGACGCGTATATAACGTATGTGTCGCGTATATAACGTGTATGACGCTTACATAACGTGTATGACCTGTATATAACGTATATGACGCGTATATAACGTATGTGACGCGTATATAGCGTGTATGGCGTGTATATAACGTGTATGACGCGTATATAACGTACATGCCACGTATAAAACGTATATGTGGCGTATATAAAGTGTATGACGCGTATATAACGTATATGACGAGTATATAACGTATATGACGCGAATATAACGTATATGACGCGTATATAGCGTGTATGGCGTGTATATGCCGTATTAGACGCGTATGTAACATATATGAAAGGTATATAACGTATATGTCGCGTATATAAAGTGTATGACGCGTGTATAACGCATATGACGCGTATATAACGTGTATGAATCGTATATAACATATATGCCGCGTATATAACATATATGCCGCTTATAAAACGTATATGACGCGTATATAACGTATACGAAGCGAAAATAACGTGTATGACGCGTATATAACGTATATGACGCGTATATAACGTATATGCCGCGTATATAACGTATATGGCGCGTATATAACGTATATGACGGGTATATAACGTATATGACGCGTATATAACGTATATGACCCGTATGTAACGTATAAGAAGCGTATATACCGTATATGACGCGTATATAACGTATATGACGCGCATATAACGTATATTTCGCGTATATATCGTATATGACACGTATATAAAGTGGATGACGCGTATATAACGTGTATGAATCGTATATAACATATATGCCGCGTATATAACATATATGCCGCTTATAAAACGTATATGACGCGTATATAACGTATACGAAGCGAAAATAACGTGTATGACGCGTATATAACGTATATGACGCGTATATAACGTATGTGACGCGTATATAACGTATGTGACGCGTATATAGCGTGTATGGCGTGTATATAACGTGTATGACGCGTATATAACATATATGACGCGTATAAAACGTATATGTGGCGTATATAACGTATGTGACGCGTATATAACGTGTATGACGCGAATATAACGTATATGACGCGTATATAGCGTGTATGGCGTGTATATACCGTATAAGACGTGTATATAACGTGAATGAAAGGTATATAACTTATATGTCGCGTGTATAAAGTGTATGACGCGTATATAACGTATGTGTCGCGTATATAACGTGCATGACGCTTACATAACGTGTATGACCTGTATATAACGTATATGACGCGTATATAACGTATGTGACGCGTATATAGCGTGTATGGCGTGTATATAACGTGTATGACGCTTACATAACGTGTATGACCTGTATATAACGTATATGACGCGTATATAACGTATGTGACGCGTATATAGCGTGTATGGCGTGTATATAACGTGTATGACGCTTACATAACGTGTATGGCGTGTATATAACGTATATGTCGCGTATATAAAGTGTATGACGCGTATATAACGTATGTGGCCCGTATATAACGTATATGACACGTATATAACGTACATGAAGCGTATATAGCGTATATGTCGCGTATATAAGGCATATCACGCGTATATAACGTATATGTCGCGTACATAACGTATATGTCGCGCATATAACGTAAGTGACGCGTATATAACGTATATGACCCGTATATAACGTGTCTGACGCGTATATAACGTATGTGACGCGTATATAACGTATGTGTCGCGTATATAACGAGTATGACGATTACATAACGTGTATGACGTGTATATAACGTATATGACACGTATATAACGTATGTGACGCGTATATAGCGTGTATGGCGTGTATATAACGTGTATGACGCGTATATAACGCATATGCCACGTATAAAACGTATATGTGGCGTATATAACGTATGTGACGCGTATATAACGTGTATGACGCGAATATAACATAATGACGCGTACAAAACGTATATGTCGCGTATATAAAGTGTATGATGTGTATATAACGTATGTGACGAGTATATAACGTATATGACGCGTATATAGCGTGTATGGCGTGTATATACCGTATAAGACGCGTATATAACGTATATGAAAGGTATATAACGTATATGTCGCGTGTATAAAGTGTATGACACGTATATAACGTATATGACCCGTATATAACGTGTCTGACGCGTAGATAACGTATGTGACGCGTATATAAGGTATGTGTCGCGTATATAACGTGTATGACGCTTACATGACGTGTATGACGTGTATATAACATATATGACGCGTATATAACGTATGTGACGCGTATATAGCGTGTATGGCGTGTATATAACGTGTATGACGCGTATATAACGTATATGCCACGTATAAAACGTATATGTGGCGTATATAACGTGTATGACGCGTATAAAACGTATATGTCGCGTATATAACGTATATGACGCGTATATATCGTATGTGACGCGTATATAACGTATATGACGCGTATATAACGTATATGGCGCGTATATAACGTATATGATGCGAATATAACGTATATGACGCGTATATAGCGTGTATGGCGTGTATATACCGTATAAGACGCGTATATAACGTATATGAAAGGTATATAACGTATATGCCGCGTGTATAAAGTGTATGGCGCGTATATAACGTATATGACGCGTATATAACGTATATGGCGCGTATATAACGTATATGATGCGAATATAACGTATATGACGCGTATATAGCGTGTATGGCGTGTATATACCGTATAAGACGCGTATATAACGTATATGACGCGTATATAACGTATGTGACGCGTATATAGCGTGTATGACGTGTATATAACTTATATGACGCGTATATGACGTATGTGACGCGTATATAGCGTGTATGACGTGTATATAACGCATATGAGGCGTATATAACGTATATGAAGCATATATAACGTATATGACGCGTATATAACGTATGTGACGCGTATATAACGGGTATGACGCGAATATAACATATATGACGCGTACAAAACGTATATGTCGCGTATATAAAGTGTATGACGCGTATATAACGTATATGACGCGTATATATCGTATGTGACGCGTATATAACGTATATGACCCGTATATAACGTGTCTGACGTGTATATAACGTATGTGACGCGTATATAACGTATGTGTCGCGTATATAACGTGCATGACGCTTACATAACGTGTATGACCTGTATAGAACGTATATGACGCGTATATAACGTATGTGACGCGTATATAGCGTGTATGGCGTGTATATAACGTGTATGACGCTTACATAACGTGTATGGCGTGTATATAACGTATATGACGCGTATATAACGTATATTTCGCGTATATATCGTATATGACACGTATATAAAGTGGATGACGCGTATGTAACGTGTATGAATCGTATATAACATATATGCCGCGTATATAACATATATGCCGCTTATAAAACGTATATGACGCGTATATAACGTATACGAAGCGAAAATAACGTGTATGACGCGTATATAACGTATATGACGCGTATATAACGTATATGAAGCATATATAACGTATATGACGCGTATATAACGTATGTGACGCGTATATAACGGGTATGACGCGAATATAACATATATGACGCGTACAAAACGTATATGTCGCGTATATAAAGTGTATGACGCGTATATAACGTATATGACGCGTATATATCGTATGTGACGCGTATATAACGTATATGACCCGTATATAACGTATATGACGCGTATATAACGTATGTGACGCGTATATAGCGTGTATGGCGTGTATATAACGTGTATGACGCTTACATAACGTGTATGGCGTGTATATAACGTATATGTCGCGTATATAAAGTGTATGACGCGTATATAACGTATGTGGCCCGTATATAACGTATATGACACGTATATAACGTACATGAAGCGTATATAGCGTATATGTCGCGTACATAAGGCATATGACGCGTATATAACGTATATGTCGCGTACATAACGTATATGTCGCGCATATAACGTAAGTGACGCGTATATAACGTATGTGACGCGTATATAGCGTGTATGGCGTGTATATAACGTGTATGACGCGTATATAACGTATGTGACGCGTATATAGCGTGTATGGCGTGTATATAACGTGTATGACGCGTATATAACGCATATGCCACGTATAAAACGTATATGTGGCGTATATAACGTATGTGACGCGTATATAACGTGTATGACGCGAATATAACATAATGACGCGTACAAAACGTATATGTCGCGTATATAAAGTGTATGATGTGTATATAACGTATGTGACGAGTATATAACGTATATGACGCGTATATAGCGTATATGACGCGTATATGACGTATATGACGCGTATATAACGTATATGACGCGTATATAACGTATATGCCGCGTATATAACGTATATGATGCGAATATAACGTATATGACGCGTATATAGCGTGTATGGCGTGTATATACCGTATAAAACGTGTATATAACGTGAATGAAAGGTATATAACTTATATGTCGCGTGTATAAAGTGTATGACGCGTATATAACGTATGTGTCGCGTATATAACGTGCATGACGCTTACATAACGTGTATGACCTGTATATAACGTATATGACGCGTATATAACGTATGTGACGCGTATATAGCGTGTATGGCGTGTATATAACGTGTATGACGCTTACATAACGTGTATGACCTGTATATAACGTATATGACGCGTATATAACGTATGTGACGCGTATATAGCGTGTATGGCGTGTATATAACGTGTATGACGCTTACATAACGTGTATGGCGTGTATATAACGTATATGTCGCGTATATAAAGTGTATGACGCGTATATAACGTATGTGGCCCGTATATAACGTATATGACACGTATATAACGTACATGAAGCGTATATAGCGTATATGTCGCGTATATAAGGCATATGACGCGTATATAACGTATATGTCGCGTACATAACGTATATGTCGCGCATATAACGTAAGTGACGCGTATATAACGTATATGACAGGATATAACGTGTCTGACGCGTATATAACGTATGTGACGCGTATATAACGTATGTGTCGCGTATATAACGAGTATGACGATTACATAACGTGTATGACGTGTATATAACGTATATGACACGTATATAACGTATGTGACGCGTATATAGCGTGTATGGCGTGTATATAACGTGTATGACGCGTATATAACGCATATGCCACGTATAAAACGTATATGTGGCGTATATAACGTATGTGACGCGTATATAACGTGTATGACGCGAATATAACATAATGACGCGTACAAAACGTATATGTCGCGTATATAAAGTGTATGATGTGTATATAACGTATGTGACGAGTATATAACGTATATGACGCGTATATAGCGTGTATGGCGTGTATATACCGTATAAGACGCGTATATAACGTATATGATAGGTATATAACGTATATGTCGCGTGTATAAAGTGTATGACACGTATATAACGTATGTGGCCCGTATATAACGTATGTGGCCCGTATATAACGTATATGACGCGTATATAGCGTATATGACGCGTATATAACGTATATGACGCGTATATATCGTATGTGACGCGTATATAACGTATATGACGCGTATATAACGTATATGACGCG
This sequence comes from Lasioglossum morio, assembly GCA_916610235.2. Lineage (NCBI taxonomy): Eukaryota > Metazoa > Arthropoda > Insecta > Hymenoptera > Halictidae > Lasioglossum > Lasioglossum morio. The sequence goes on from CAKAJA020000022.1 coordinate 129,720, forward strand.
TATATAACGTATATGACCCGTATATAACGTGTCTGACGCGTAGATAACGTATGTGACGCGTATATAAGGTATGTGTCGCGTATATAACGTGTATGACGCTTACATGACGTGTATGACGTGTATATAACGTATATGACGCGTATATAACGTATGTGACGCGTATATAGCGTGTATGGCGTGTATATAACGTGTATGACGCGTATATAACGTATATGCCACGTATAAAACGTATATGTGGCGTATATAACGTGTATGACGCGTATAAAACGTATATGTCGCGTATATAACGTATATGACGCGTATATATCGTATGTGACGCGTATATAACGTATATGACGCGTATATAACGTATATGGCGCGTATATAACGTATATGATGCGAATATAACGTATATGACGCGTATATAGCGTGTATGGCGTGTATATACCGTATAAGACGCGTATATAACGTATATGAAAGGTATATAACGTATATGCCGCGTGTATAAAGTGTATGGCGCGTATATAACGTATATGACGCGTATATAACGTATATGGCGCGTATATAACGTATATGATGCGAATATAACGTATATGACGCGTATATAGCGTGTATGGCGTGTATATACCGTATAAGACGCGTATATAACGTATATGACGCGTATATGACGTATGTGACGCGTATATGACGTATGTGACGCGTATATGACGTATATGACGCGTATATAACGTATATGACACGTATATAACGTATATGCCGCGTATATAACGTATATGATGCGAATATAACGTATATGACTCGTATATAGCGTGTATGGCGTGTATATACCGTATAAGACGCGTATATAATGTATATGAAATGTATATAACGTATATGTCGCGTGAATAAAGTGTATGACGCGTATATAACGTATGTGGCCCGTATATAACGTATATGACGCGTGTATAAAGTGTATGACGCGTATATAACGTATATGGCCCGTATATAACGTATATGACGCGTATATAGCGTATATGACGCGTATATAACGTATATGACGCGTATATATCGTATGTGACGCGTATATAACGTATATGACGCGTATATAACGTATATGACGCGTATATAGCGTGTATGGCGTGTATATACCGTATAAGACGCGTATATAACGTATATGACGCGTATATGACGTATGTGACGCGTATATAACGTATATGACGCGTATATAACATATATGCCGCATATAAAACGTATATGTCGTTTGTATAAAGTGTATGACGCGTATATAACGTGTATGATGCGAATATAACATATATGACGCGTATATAACGTATATGACGTGTAGATAACGTGTATAACGTGTATATAACGTATATGAGATGCGAATATAACATATATGACGCGTATATAACGTATATGACGTGTAGTTAACGTGTATAACGTGTATATAACGTATATGACGCGTATATAACGTATATGAAGCGTATATAACGTATATGAAGTGTAGATAACGTGTATGACGTGTATATAACGTATATGACTCGTATATAATGTATATGACGCGTATATAACGTTTATGACGCGTATATAACGTATATGACGCGTATATGACGTATATGACGCGTATATAACGTATATGACGCGTATATAACGTATATGCCGCGTATATAACGTATATGATGCGAATATAACGTATATGACGCGTATATAACGTATATGAAGCGTATATAACGTATATGAAGTGTAGATAACGTGTATGACGTGTATATAACGTATATGACTCGTATATAATGTATATGACGCGTATATAACGTATATGATGCGAATATAACGTATATGACGCGTATATAGCGTGTATGGCGTGTATATACCGTATAAGACGCGTATATAACGTATATGATGCGAATATAACGTATATGACGCGTATATAGCGTGTATGGCGTGTATATAACTTATATGTCGCGTACATAACGTATATGTCGCGCATATAACGTATGTGACGCTTACATAACGTGTATGACGCGTATATAACGTATATGACGCGTATATGACGTATATGTGGCGTATATAACGTGTATGACGCGTATATAACTTATATGAAGCGTATATAACGTATATGACGCCTATATAACGTTTATGAATCGTATATAACATATATGCCGCGTATATAACATATATGCCGCGTATACAACGTATATGACGCGTATATAAAGTGTATGATGCGTATATATCGCATGTGACGCGTATATAACGTATATGATGCGTATATAACGTATTTGAAGCGAATATAGCGTATATGACGCGTATATAACGCATATGACTCGTATATAACGTATATGTCGCGTACATAACGTATATGTCGCGCATATAACGTATGTGACGCTTACATAACGTGTATGACGTGTATATAACGTATATGACGCGTATATAACGTATATGAAAGGTATATAACGTATATGTCGCGTGTATAAAGTGTATGACGCGTATATAACGTATGTGGCCCGTATATAACGTATATGACGCGTATATACCGTAAATGACGCGTATATAACGTATATGACGCGTATATATCGTATGTGACGCGTATATAACGTATATGACGCGTATATAACGTATATGACGCGTATATAACGTATATGACGCGTATATAACGTATATGACGCGTATATGACGTATATGACGCGTATATAACGTATATGACGCGTATATAACGTATATGATGCGAATATAACGTATATGACGCGTATATAGCGTGTATGGCGTGTATATACCGTATGAGACGCGTATATAACGTATATGAAAGGTATATAACGTATATGTCGCGTGTATAAAGTGTATGACGCGTATATAACGTATATGACGCGTATATAACGTATATGCCGCGTATATAACGTATATGATGCGAATATAACGTATATGACGCGTATATAGCGTGTATGGCGTGTATATACCGTATGAGACGGGTATATAACGTATATGAAAGGTATATAACGTATATGTCGCGTGTATAAAGTGTATGACGCGTATATAACGTATGTGGCCCGTATATAACGTATATGCCCCGTATATAACGTGTCTGACGCGTATATAAAGTATGTGACGCGTATATAACGTATGTGACGCGTATATAGCGTGTATGGCGTGTATATAACGTGTATGACGCGTATATAACGTATATGACGCGTATATGACGTATATGACGCGTATATAACGTATATGACGCGTATATAACGTATATGACGCGTATATAGCGTGTATGACGCGTATATAACGTATATGACGCGTATATAACGTATATGACGCGTATATAACGTATATGCCGCGTATATAACGTATATGATGCGAATATAACGTATATGACGCGTATATAGCGTGTATGGCGTGTATATACCGTATGAGACGCGTATATAACGTATATGAAAGGTATATAACGTATATGTCGCGTGTATAAAGTGTATGACGCGTATATAACGTATGTGGCCCGTATATAACGTATATGACGCGTATATAGCGTATCTAACGCGTATATAACGTGTATGACGCGTATATACCGTATATGACGCGTATATAACGTATATGACGCGCATATAACGTATATGTCGCGCATATAACGTATGTGACGCGTATATAACGTATATGCCCCGTATATAACGTGTCTGACGCGTATATAAAGTATGTGACGCGTATATAACGTATGTGACGCGTATATAGCGTGTATGGCGTGTATATAACGTGTATGACGCGTATATAACGTATATGCCACGTATAAAACGTATATGTGGCGTATATAACGTGTATGACGCGTATATAACGTATATGACGCGTATATAACGTATATGACGCGAATATAACGTATATGACGCTTATATAGCGTGTATGGCGTGTATATACCGTATAAGACGCGTATGTAACGTATATGAATGGTATTTAACGTATATGTCGCGTATATAAAGTGTATGACGCGTATATAACGTATGTGGCCCGTATATAACGTATATGACGCGTATATAACGTATATGACGCGTATATAACGTATATGACGCGTATATAACGTATATGACGCGTATATGACGTATATGATGCGAATATAAAGTATATGACGCGTATATAGCGTGTATGGCGTGTATATAACGTATATGTCGCGTACATAACGTATATGTCGCGCATATAACGTATGTGACGCTTACATAACGTGTATGACGTGTATATAACGTATGTGACGCGTATATAACGTATGTGTCGCGTATATAACGTGTATGACGCTTACATAACGTGTATGACGTGTATATAACGTATATGACGCGTATATAACGTATGTGACGCGTATATAGCGTGTATGGCGTGTATATACCGTATAAGACGCGTATGTAACGTATATGAATGGTATATAACGTATATGTGGCGTATATAACGTGTATGACGCGTATATAACGTATATGACGCGTATATGACGTATATGACGCGTATATAACGTATATGACGCGTATATAACGTATATGATGCGAATATAACGTATATGACGCGTATATAGCGTGTATGGCGTGTATATAACGTATATGTCGCGTACATAACGTATATGTCGCGCATATAACGTATGTGACGCTTACATAACGTGTATGACGCGTATATAACGTATATGACGCGTATATGACGTATATGTGGCGTATATAACGTGTATGACGCGTATATAACTTATATGAAGCGTATATAACGTATATGACGCCTATATAACGTTTATGAATCGTATATAACATATATGCCGCGTATATAACATATATGCCGCGTATACAACGTATATGACGCGTATATAACGTATATGAACCGAAAATAACGTGTATGACGCGTATATAACATATATGAAGCCTATAAAACGTATATGTCGCATATATAACGTATGTGACGCGTATATAACGTGTATGACGCGAATATAACATATATGACGCGTACAAAACGTATATGACGCGTATATAAAGTGTATGATGCGTATATATCGCATGTGACGCGTATATAACGTATATGACGCGTATATGACGTATATGACGCGTATATAACGTATATGACGCGTATATAACGTATATGATGCGAATATAACGTATATGACGCGTATATAGCGTGTATGGCGTGTATATACCGTATGAGACGCGTATATAACGTATATGAAAGGTATATAACGTATATGTCGCGTGTATAAAGTGTATGACGCGTATATAACGTATATGACGCGTATATAACGTATATGCCGCGTATATAACGTATATGATGCGAATATAACGTATATGACGCGTATATAGCGTGTATGGCGTGTATATACCGTATGAGACGCGTATATAACGTATATGAAAGGTATATAACGTATATGTCGCGTGTATAAAGTGTATGACGCGTATATAACGTATGTGTCCCGTATATAACGTATATGCCCCGTATATAACGTGTCTGACGCGTATATAAAGTATGTGACGCGTATATAACGTATGTGACGCGTATATAGCGTGTATGGCGTGTATATAACGTGTATGACGCGTATATAACGTATATGACGCGTATATGACGTATATGACGCGTATGTAACGTATATGACGCGTATATAGCGTGTATGACGCGTATATAACGTATATGACGCGTATATAACGTATATGACGCGTATATAACGTATATGCCGCGTATATAACGTATATGATGCGAATATAACGTATATGACGCGTATATAGCGTGTATGGCGTGTATATACCGTATGAGACGCGTATATAACGTATATGACGCGTATATAACGTATATGTCGCGTGTATAAAGTGTATGACGCGTATATACCGTATATGACGCGTATATAACGTATATGACGCGCATATAACGTATATGACGCGTATATAACGTATATGCCACGTATAAAACGTATATGTGGCGTATATAACGTGTATGACGCGTATATAACGTATATGACGCGTATATAACGTATATGACGCGAATATAACGTATATGACGCTTATATAGCGTGTATGGCGTGTATATACCGTATAAGACGCGTATGTAACGTATATGAATGGTATTTAACGTATATGTCGCGTATATAAAGTGTATGACGCGTATATAACGTATGTGGCCCGTATATAACGTATATGACGCGTATATAACGTATATGACACGTATATAACGTGTATGAGGCATATATTACGTATATGCCACGTACAAAACGTATATGTGGCGTATATAACGTGTATGAGGCATATATTACGTATATGCCACGTATGAAACGTATATGTGGCGTATATAACGTGTATGACGCGTATATAACTTATATGAAGCGTATATAACGTATATGACGCGTATATAACGTGTATGAATCGTGTATAACATATACGCCGCGTATATAACATATATGCCGCGTATAAAACGTATATGACGCGTATATAACGTATATGACGCGTATATAACGTATATGACGCGTATATAACGTATATGCCGCGTATATAACGTATATGATGCGAATATAACGTATATGACGCGTACATAGCGTGTATGGCGTGTATATACCGTATGAGACGCGTATATAACGTATATGAAAGGTATATAACGTATATGTCGCGTGTATAAAGTGTATGACGCGTATATAACGTATGTGGCCCGTATATAACGTATATGACGCGTATATAACGTATCTGACGCGTATATAACGTGTATGACGCGTATATACCGTATATGACGCGTATATAACGTATCTGACGCGTATATAACGTGTATGACGCGTATATACCGTATATGACGCGTATATAACGTATATGACGCGCATATAACGTATATGTCGCGCATATAACGTATGTGACGCGTATATAACGTATATGACGCGCATATAACGTATATGTCGCGCATATAACGTATGTGACGCGTATATAACGTATATGCCCCGTATATAACGTGTCTGACGCGTATATAAAGTATGTGACGCGTATATAACGTATGTGACGCGTATATAGCGTGTATGGCGTGTATATAACGTGTATGACGCGTATATAACGTATATGCCACGTATAAAACGTATATGTGGCGTATATAACGTGTATGACGCGTATATAACGTATATGACGCGTATATAACGTATATGACGCGAATATAACGTATATGACGCTTATATAGCGTGTATGGCGTGTATATACCGTATAAGACGCGTATGTAACGTATATGAATGGTATTTAACGTATATGTCGCGTATATAAAGTGTATGACGCGTATATAACGTATGTGGCCCGTATATAACGTATATGACGCGTATATAACGTATATGACACGTATATAACGTGTATGAAGTGTAGATAACGTGTATGACGTGTATATAACGTATATGACGCGTATATAACGTATATGACGCGTATATAACGTTTATGACGCGTATATAACGTATATGACGCGTATATGACGTATATGACGCGTATATAACGTATATGACGCGTATATAACGTATATGCCGCGTATATAACGTATATGATGCGAATATAACGTATATGACGCGTATATAACGTATATGAAGCGTATATAACGTATATGAAGTGTAGATAACGTGTATGACGTGTATATAACGTATATGACTCGTATATAATGTATATGACGCGTATATAACGTATATGATGCGAATATAACGTATATGACGCGTATATAGCGTGTATGGCGTGTATATACCGTATAAGACGCGTATATAACGTATATGATGCGAATATAACGTATATGACGCGTATATAGCGTGTATGGCGTGTATATAACTTATATGTCGCGTACATAACGTATATGTCGCGCATATAACGTATGTGACGCTTACATAACGTGTATGACGCGTATATAACGTATATGACGCGTATATGACGTATATGTGGCGTATATAACGTGTATGACGCGTATATAACTTATATGAAGCGTATATAACGTATATGACGCGTATATAACGTGTATGAATCGTGTATAACATATACGCCGCGTATATAACATATATGCCGCGTATAAAACGTATATGACGCGTATATAACGTATATGAAGCGAAAATAACGTGTATGACGCGTATATAACATATATGAAGCCTATAAAACGTATATGTCGCGTATATAACGTATGTGACGCGTATATAACGTGTATGACGCGAATATAACATATATGACGCGTACAAAACGTATATGACGCGTATATAAAGTGTATGATGCGTATATAACGTATGTGACTCGTATATAACGTATGTGTCGCGTATATAACGTGTATGACGCTTACATAACGTGTATGACGTGTATATAACGTATATGACGCGTATATAACGTATGTGACGCGTATATAGCGTGTATGGCGTGTATATAACGTGTATGACGCGTATATAACGTATATGCCACGTATAAAACGTATATGTTGCGTATATAACGTGTATGACGCGTATATAACGTATATGACGCGTAAAAAACGTATATGACGCGAATATAACGTATATGACGCGTATATAGCGTGTATGGCGTGTATATACCGTATAAGACGCGTATGTAACGTATATGAATGGTATATAACGTATATGTGGCGTATATAAAGTGTATGACGCGTATATAACATATGTGGCCCGTATATAACGTATATGACGCGTATGTAACGTATATGAATGGTATATAACGTATATGTCGCGTATATAAAGTGTATGACGCGTATATAACGTATGTGGCCCGTATATAACGTATATGACGCTTATATAGCGTGTATGGCGTGTATATACCGTATAAGACGCGTATGTAACGTATATGAATGGTATTTAACGTATATGTCGCGTATATAAAGTGTATGACGCGTATATAACGTATGTGGCCCGTATATAACGTATATGACGCGTATATAACGTATATGACACGTATATAACGTATATGCCACGTATAAAACGTATATGTTGCGTATATAACGTGTATGACGCGTATATAACGTATATGAAGCGTATATAACGTATATGACGCGTATATAACGTGTATGAATCGTGTATAACATATACGCCGCGTATATAACATATATGCCGCGTATAAAACGTATATGACGCGTATATAACGTATATGACGCGTATATAACGTATATGACGCGTATATAACGTATATGCCGCGTATATAACGTATATGATGCGAATATAACGTATATGACGCGTATATAGCGTGTATGGCGTGTATATACCGTATGAGACGCGTATATAACGTATATGAAAGGTATATAACGTATATGTCGCGTGTATAAAGTGTATGACGCGTATATAACGTATGTGGCCCGTATATAACGTATAGGACGCGTATATAGCGTATCTGACGCGTATATAACGTGTATGACGCGTATATACCGTATATGACGCGTATATAACGTATATGACGCGCATATAACGTATATGTCGCGCATATAACGTATGTGACGCGTATATAACGTATATGCCCCGTATATAACGTGTCTGACGCGTATATAAAGTATGTGACGCGTATATAACGTATGTGACGCGTATATAGCGTGTATGGCGTGTATATAACGTGTATGACGCGTATATAACGTATATGACGCGTATATAACGTATATGACGCGAATATAACGTATATGACGCTTATATAGCGTGTATGGCGTGTATATACCGTATAAGACGCGTATGTAACGTATATGAATGGTATTTAACGTATATGTCGCGTATATAAAGTGTATGACGCGTATATAACGTATGTGGCCCGTATATAACGTATATGACGCGTATATAACGTATATGACACGTATATAACGTGTATGAGGCATATATTACGTATATGCCACGTACAAAACGTATATGTGGCGTATATAACGTGTATGAGGCATATATTACGTATATGCCACGTATGAAACGTATATGTGGCGTATATAACGTGTATGACGCGTATATAACTTATATGAAGCGTATATAACGTATATGACGCGTATATAACGTGTATGAATCGTGTATAACATATACGCCGCGTATATAACATATATGCCGCGTATAAAACGTATATGACGCGTATATAAAGTGTATGATGCGTATATAACGTATGTGACTCGTATATAACGTATGTGTCGCGTATATAACGTGTATGACGCTTACATAACGTGTATGACGCGAATATAACATATATGACGCGTACAAAACGTATATGACGCGTACATAAAGTGTATGAAGCGTATATAACGTATATGACGCGTATATAACGTGTATGAATCGTATATAACATATATGCCGCGTATATAACATATATGCAGCGTATAAAACGTATATAACGCGTATATAACGTATATGAAGCGAAAATAACGTGTATGACGCGAATATAACATATATGAAGCCTATAAAACGTATATGTCGCGTATATAACGTATGTGACGCGTATATAACGTGTATGACGCGAATATAACATATATGACGCGTACAAAACGTATATGACGCGTATATAAAGTGTATGAAGCGTATATAACGTATGTGACGCGTATATAACGTATGTGTCGCGTATATAACGTGTATGACGCTTACATAACGTGTATGACGTGTATATAACGTATATGACGCGTATATAACGTATGTGACGCGTATATAGTGTGTATGGCGTGTATATAACGTGTATGACGCGTATATAATGTATATGCGACGTATAAAACGTATATGTGGCGTATATAACGTGTATGACGCGTATATAACGTATATGACGCGTATATAACGTAAATGACGCGAATATAACGTATATGACGCGTATATAGCGTGTATGGCGTGTATATACCGTATAAGACGCGTATATAACTTATATGAAGCGTATATAACGTATATGACGCGTATATAACGTGTATGAATCGTATATAACATATATGCCGCGTATATAACATATATGCCGCGTATAAAACGAATATGACGCGTATATAACGTATATGAAGCGAAAATAACGTGTATGACGCGTATATAACATATATGAAGCCTATAAAACGTATATGTCGCGTATATAACGTATGTGACGCGTATATAACGTGTATGACGCGAATATAACATATATGACGCGTACAAAACGTATATGACGCGTATATAAAGTGTATGATAGTAGGAATATAAGGCCGATTCTACGATCAGACTTATCATTGTAGGTAGATTCCTACCTTACCGGCACCGTGTGCCTTATAGTGCGAGCATAGTTTGCGGGGGGTGGGGGAGGGGGGTTTTTCGTGGTATGTAATATGATACATCGAGAAGATAATTGTTTGCGGGGGAGTGGGGGAGGGGGGATTTTTAAAGGATAGTTTCCCACGTTATAGCGCGAGCATACTTTGCGGGGGGTGGGGGAGGGGAGACCACATTATCTGTGCTGTATATAGTTTCCTCTTATCTATGACAAGGGGGTTTGCGAATATGATATTCCGAACGTGCTTCGCGAATATGATACATCGAGAAGATAATTGTTTGCGGGGGAGGGGAGGGGGGGGGGGGGGATTTTTTAAGAACATAGCGAGACCATATTATCTGTGCTGTATATAGTTTCCTCTTATCTACTCGATGCATTCCTATTAGACCCCCTACGAATATGATATTTCGTACGTGCTTCGCGAATATGATACATCGAGAAGATAGTTTTTTGTAGAGGTTATCTATGACAGAGGTTCTTTCGCGGTATGTAATGCGATACCCCTGGGGAACACATGTTTTTTCCAGAAAGACTTGACCTTGAACGTGTTTGAACGTCGTTCCTACCCATCGTTTAAGACGATTGACCTGAACGCGATGTGAGAAAGAAAGAGAGAGACCGTTCACGATGTAAGAGAGAGTCATAGAATCTTGAACGCGTACGTGTTTGAACGTCGTTCCTACCCATCGTTTAAGCACACTGTTTATATCGTTCTAAGAGAGAGATAGTTTCTCATTAACAGAGTGGTATAGAGTTCCCCTTATCTTTCCAACGTGACTATCGTGAAATAGCGCGAGCTCGTTTCTGAGCGGTATAGATTTCCTCCTTATTTTTTAGATGTCCCGTGCGGAGATGTTTGTTACGTCTATTTCCGGAGAGGGGTATGTGTTTAAAAGAAATAATATCGGTGGCCAAAGAGAAAATCAAAGAGTATTTGTCCTTTTACTTCTGATCTCCTGTTCTGTAGAAAATCTGACCACCGCCTCTGTTTTCACTCAGTCTTTCATTTTTTGTTTTAATAAACATCCTTTGACCCAATTACATCTCTGTTACTGCCCAGTCTTTCTTTATCATTTCTCTCCTCGTCTTTATACCACCTGAAAATAGGTTCTGTTTCATGCTAACTTACCTTATAGATCGACCATATTTTGCGGGGTGGTGGGGGAGGGGGACACCTTATAGCCCGACAATATTTTTGCGGGGGGTGAGGGGGAGGGGAGATTTTTCAAGGAAATTAATAAATAAACATCCTTTTGGCGGTGGGTATCGAGTCGCCGAGCCGTGATATCAGATCACATCTCTTCTCATTCAGTCTTTCCTTATCATTTTTTCAAATAAACATCCTTTGACTCTAATCACATCTCTGTTTTCGCTCTCCTTATCATTCCTCTTCTCGTCTTTACTGTATATTCGTAATAGCAACATCCTTTTGACGGCCGGTATCGAGTCGTGATATCTGACCACATCTGTTTTCACTCAGTCTTTTCAATATCATTTCTTTCCTCTTCTTCATAGAGGTAGTCATAGAATCGAAGAGTCGTAGAATCGCGTCCGAACGTGTTCGAACGTGTTCGAACGTGCTTCTTACCTATGGGGGAGGGGTTGACCTTGATTTTTTCAAAGACTGTTTTCCACGAAAACACGTGCACTTTCGTTTAAGACGATTGTCCTGAACGATGTAAGAGTGAGAGAGAGAGAGAGAGAGAGAGAGACCGTTCATGATGTAAGAGAGAGAGAGAGACCATTCACGATGTAAGGGAGAGAGAGAGAGACCGTTCACGATGTAAGAGAGAGAGTTTTTAATTAACAGAACGGTATAGAGTTTCTCCTTATCTTTTCGACGCGACTATCGCGAAATAGCGCGAGCCCGTTTCAGAGCAGTATAGAGTTTCTTTTTCGATGTAAGATCATGTCCGAACAACTTTTCTAATATCGCGAGCGGAGATTTCGTTCCCCTCTTTTTTAAAAATTAATACGAATAAGAATTTACGTGCTCAAGATGTTTTGAATCCAGATTTTATGAATAATTTGATTGAATTTGCTGACGGATTCAAGTTACTTAAAAATATTCGTTCATCGCCAGCATATTGGGAACAAAAAAAGAAAGAGTTACTAGCAATGATCCGTCAATTGAGTAAACCCACTTTCTTTATGACAGTGTCGGCTGCAGAAAGTTACTGGCCTGAGTTGTTACAATCATTTATGAAATATCGCGATGGTGGTAAAACATTATCTGTACAAGACGCATTCAATTTGGATTACAATACCAAAACTGATCTAATTAAAAATGATCCCGTTACATGCGCTCGATATTTCGATCATAGAGGCACATAAGCTTATGTGGTTATTAAGACAAAAACAAAGTAATTTCGGAGAATATGAGGTTGTGAATAGTTATGAACGAGTGGAAATTCAGCAACGTGGAAGTCCACATGAACATATGTTTCTGTGGTTGAAATGAGCACCTATGTACAATAGTGTTAAAGATAGACACGATCATATTGGTAACAAAGAATTGATTGATTTAATTGCCCGATTTATCACATATAGATATGACGATAATATTACATATATTAAATTTCAAATGTACAAAACATAATCATAGTTGTTAAAAAGGACAAAGAAATTAGCTACGTCGATTTTATATGCCTTATCCAGTAATGAGAAGAACGATGATTCTTGAACCATTAAATAAAAAAAAATGAAATGGCGCCTAAATCCTATAAACTTATTGATGAATTAATAAATGAATTTTATAAGAAAAAATAGTTATGAGCTATGATGAAGTAGTTAAAAAAAAAACGGATATTTTTAAAAACGATCCCAGCCTTGAAGTAAATATTAATGGTTATAATGCAGATATTTTACAATTATTCGAATCGAATATGGAATTACAGTTTGTACTTGACAAATATTCGGCGGTGAGTTATGTAACCAATTACATTAGTAAAATTGAAGGAGGTTTATCAAAATTATTAAGGGAAGCTGCTATTGATTGTGATAATAAACAATAAGAATGTTAGAGAAAAAATTTCGAAATATTACCAATGCTTTTTAAATAGTAATTTAATGTCTGCACAAGAAGCAGCCTATCGTGTTTTATCATTACCTTTACAAAGCAAAGTAGAAAGGCAGTATACATGAATACCAATCTGATATCAGAACGTGTATTAATGTTAAAATCTGAGAATGCTTTAAAAAATTAAATGAAGACTCCACCGAAATTTATATGGATGATATATTTGATAATTATAGTAGAAGAGATATTGATTTACATGATATGTGCCTCGCTGAGTTTGCAACGAATTATCAAAAAAGATCATGAAAAAAGGAACAAGAGGAAGGTGATGCTGACAATAATGAGGAAAATGACGAAGTAAGTGATTTCAGACTTCGACAGCAAACAGCTATTATTGGATACAGACGATATAAATAAAAAATTTTTATACCTTTTTTTATTTAATAAAAGTATATATTTAGATACTGTGAGTAAAAAAAAAATTAATAATTTTATATATTTATTAATTACTTAAAATTAATACTTAATAACGTTTTTTCTTTTTGCAGACTCAATGAAGAAACATATATAATCAATACAATTATTTTTTAATAAAAAATCTTATATTCATTATATTAGTTTTTTCATTTTTTTAAATTTATTTTATCACGTTCGAGCGACGATTCTTTCGCGATTCCACAGACATCCATACCACGAGGGTTTGGCGGGATTGTATCCGGATCGACTCCGATCGGTACGTTGCCACAGTTCACCCCGCAAACGTATCCGCAGGATCTTGACCAGGCGCGATGCTCCGTCATAGGATCATCATCCTCTTCCCATCCAGTCAGCTGTATGCCGCATTCGAAACATTCAACGAAATCCTCATCACCCAGATAGAAAAATCCTGCGGCGGCGAGTTTCTCCGATTGGACGATGTGTGAGTAACGCCAGTCGTGAAAACTTTGTAGTCTGTCGCGTTCGAGACGATAATCGGGTGGTGGTGTTGCGTGATCGGTTGTTGCGACGGCTCCCTCGGATTTCGTAATCATTGTGATACTCTGTGTGAAAAAAATCAAAAACGTAAAAGGAGGTGTCGTGTTTTACGGTTTTGACTCGCGGGAAAAATTCAAAGATGTAGACGGGTTTTTATAACTGATACTTTACGTGTTTCTTATAATTGTTAACCCATGCTCGAAATGTTTGTACTTCGCGCAGACAGCAATGATACGGTTTCGTTTTGACGTTTTTTACCGGTTGCCAACAGTGAAGTCGACACGGTTCGCCGTCGGCAATTTTATACATAGGATCGTGAACTAGTACATCGTATTTCGGACAGTTGAAATCTTCTAAATTTATCGAGTTTATTTGCATTTGCCGAAGGATGTCTCTCTCGAAACATCCACCTTTGTATGCTACGACAGGATTCGCGTAATCGCACACAAAATTTCGTATAACTTCAAATATATCGTGTTGTTGATAGTTTTCATAGCCGAAATCTTTAAATGGAATCCCATGCACGAAATTGCTGACATACCATGCAGACTTTTTGTCAGCGTCGGATAAACAACGAAAGTTCCTTCCCAAGCGAAATTCAGAGAGTTCGAACGAGCCGTCGCGACAAACATCGATCATGGCTAATTCTTTGCATATAAATCTTTTTTTCACAATGAATCCGTCCATGTCAATGATATGAGTAATTTGATCCATCTAAATAAAAGAATGTTTTTTCACTAGATTTTTACATCGTTTTTTAAAAACTATTTATTGTACTTACCGTCAAAGAAAAGGGGGAATGCGCGAAGTTGACCGGTCGGATGATAAGATCATACACGCGATGTAACGTCGTATAGCGACTGTGATTGTATACGTTTTTTATGACGAGTGGCGAGCAATTTATAATGAATACCCCTACCACCATATCTCGCTCTATGGTGGAGGGAGGTGATATTATTACTATAATTTTTTCTTTTTAATAAATACGAGTTTAATTGTATGAGGAGGAGGAGGAGGAGAATTGTTTTTAAATTTTAAAAAATAAGATCATTCACATAATATTATTTCATTTGATAAAGTATATATTTTTTGTCAACATAACAGCGGTTTAAGTAATTTTTCGAACAATGTTCATTAATGGACTGTCCTCCACGATGCGGTCATGTATCATCAAGCAGTAGGCTGTTGTCGATCGGGGAACGTTGGTTCGACATTAAAATTCAATTTGCACGTTAATCGTAGCATTTCTTAACGCTTAGTTTTGTCGGGAACAATCGAGAACAACGAGCGGACCATATCGCAGGAAATCCATGTTCAAATACAGTGGACGAAATTTCTATAAGAACTCTACTATTTTTGAACAAAATATTCAAGTATTTTGATAATACGATTAAAGGAAGGCTAGAAAATAATTAAGGAATATAAGAAAGCAGAAATCAATATTCTGAATCCAAAAGAACTGCTTTATTTTTGTTATGAACAAAATATTACAACTGTAACAAAATTTTTATAAGAACAGTCTCATAAATTCGAACGAGAAATTAAGTTTATAATATCAGTATTTAGTACTTCCACCGTTACATTTAATCACTTCAAATATTATTATTTTCCATACTACAAACTAATTTTTTCCAACGTTGTTTTATGGATTTTATTCCACTCGTGTCTTACTGCGTTTTCTAACTCTTTAATGTTGTTATACTGCTTCCCATTTTTATACATATATTGCTCGTGATAGGATTCCCCGTAACTTTTCTATTGGGTTTAGATCAGGCAACGTGACGGTCAGTTCATTAGTTGCAAATTCTTTTGTCTAAACCACTCCGGAGTCTTCTTAGCATTGTGTATCACCGCGTTATCTTGTTGAAAAATACCGTTGTAGTCATGATTTTTCTCTACAAAGCAAAGAGGTAAAAAATAAGGGAATGAAGAGAAAACAGATATAACAATCACAAATCGAAAAAATGAATCCTGAAAGTTTCACAATTTTTAATGAATGTATAATGATCACGGACCAGCATATCGAACAAAATAATTATGAATATGCAGCGTCTGCAGAATGTTTCCTCAATGATGGTTATATCTATACTTTAGTAACAGCCGAAGGTAAAGAAGTCATAAAACCTGATTGTTATTTTACCAAATAAACATATAATTTTATTTCATGAAATTATGAGCAAAAATCTAAAACGAGCGTGGAGTATACAATTTTGCTGAAGATACAGGTAAAGTTCTAGCTTTTGAGTAATTTACAAGAGATCCCTGAACATGAGACGAATATTCAGATAATATACACTGGTGAACTTGGAGAAAAGGTAGTAAGACATTGGATTTGCACAAGATCTGATGGCAACGGCAATGTACACATTTATGATAGTTTTAATGCTAATCATTTGAACCATGATGTAATAGATTATTTGAATATCCTTTATAAATATAATAAGAAATATATATATTTCACGTCAGATACAGGTACAGGTACAGATACAGGTACAGGTATAGCGCATGCACAGTATGGCGGTTGAACAGTATACAGTATGGCTGCTGTACAGTACGCAGTATGGCTGTTGTACATCTATCCATGGATCTCTCAAGATCGGTCGTCGCGTTTCTCGTTCAATGCAGAACGGGTTTAGAATGGGTTCGACATCAAACAGAGTATTGAACTACATTGAACATTGTTCAAAACGCCCCCAATTGATGCAACAAAAGAGATTGTCAATAGGAGTGAAGCTGAAAAAATAGAGGAAACGGCTGGTCAGCGTACGTGAAGAGCAGCTCTTCACGTACGCTGACCAGTCACATGCGACTGCATGAAAGCTTATTCCAAAGTTCTCCAGCCGATCGTCGTCAATGATGTTGTCCATATCGTCTTTTCACCTTCTCCATCAAGGCATCGAACGTTTGCATTTGCGACTCATCCACAGCACAGGTACAGGTGCAGGTAAAGGTACAGGTACAGGTACAGTGCACGTGCAGGTATAACACATGTACAGTACGTAGCACTGTCTAGAAACTGAAATGGAAACCGAGGGAGGGGAGGCTTGGTGGTTGGGGTTAGGATAGCATTAGGATAGGGCTAGGATAGGGTTAGGATAGCATTAGGATAGGGCTAGGATAGGGTTAGGATAGGCGAGGGGGATGTCGAAAAAATAGACGAAACGACTGGTCACTATTTAAATTACTGGTGACCAGTCGTTTCGTCTATTTTTTCGACATCCCCCTCGCCTATCCTAACCCTATCCTAGCCCTATCCTAATGCTATCCTAACCCTATCCTAGCCCTATCCTAATGCTATCCTAACCCCAACCACCAAGCCTCCCCTCCCTCGGTTTCCATTTCAGTTTCTAGACAGTGCTACGTACTGTACATGTGTTATACCTGCACGTGCACTGTACCTGTACCTGTACCTTTACCTGCACCTGTACCTGTGCTGTGGATGAGTCGCAAATGCAAACGTTCGATGCCTTGATGGAGAAGGTGAAAAGACGATATGGACAACATCATTGACGACGATCGGCTGGAGAACTTTGGAATAAGCTTTCATGCAGTCGCATGTGACTGGTCAGCGTACGTGAAGAGCTGCTCTTCACGTACGCTGACCAGCCGTTTCCTCTATTTTTTCAGCTTCACTCCTATTGACAATCTCTTTTGTTGCATCAATTGGGGGCGTTTTGAACAATGTTCAATGTAGTTCAATACTCTGTTTGATGTCGAACCCATTCTAAACCCGTTCTGCATTGAACGAGAAACGCGACGACCGATCTTGAGAGATCCATGGATAGATGTACAACAGCCATACTGCGTACTGTACAGCAGCCATACTGTATACTGTTCAACCGCCATACTGTGCATGCGCTATACCTGTACCTGTATCTGTACCTGTACCTGTATCTGACGTGAAATATATATATTTCTTATTATATTTATAAAGGATATTCAAATAATCTATTACATCATGGTTCAAATGATTAGCATTAAAACTATCATAAATGTGTACATTGCCGTTGCCATCAGATCTTGTGCAAATCCAATGTCTTACTACCTTTTCTCCAAGTTCACCAGTGTATATTATCTGAATATTCGTCTCATGTTCAGGGATCTCTTGTAAATTACTCAAAAGCTAGAACTTTACCTGTATCTTCAGCAAAATTGTATACTCCACGCTCGTTTTAGATTTTTGCTCATAATTTCATGAAATAAAATTATATGTTTATTTGGTAAAATAACAATCAGGTTTTATGACTTCTTTACCTTCGGCTGTTACTAAAGTATAGATATAACCATCATTGAGGAAACATTCTGCAGACGCTGCATATTCATAATTATTTTGTTCGATATGCTGGTCCGTGATCATTATACATTCATTAAAAATTGTGAAACTTTCAGGATTCATTTTTTCGATTTGTGATTGTTATATCTGTTTTCTCTTCATTCCCTTATTTTTTACCTCTTTGCTTTGTAGAGAAAAATCATGACTACAACGGTATTTTTCAACAAGATAACGCGGTGATACACAATGCTAAGAAGACTCCGGAGTGGTTTTAGACAAAAGAATTTGCAACTAATGAACTGACCGTCACGTTGCCTGATCTAAACCCAATAGAAAAGTTACGGGGAATCCTATCACGAGCAATATATGTATAAAAATGGGAAGCAGTATAACAACATTAAAGAGTTAGAAAACGCAGTAAGACACGAGTGGAATAAAATCCATAAAACAACGTTGGAAAAAATTAGTTTGTAGTATGGAAAATAATAATATTTGAAGTGATTAAATGTAACGGTGGGAAGTACTAAATACTGATATTATAAACTTAATTTCTCGTTCGAATTTATGAGACTGTTCTTATAAAAATTTTGTTACAGTTGTAATATTTTGTTCATAACAAAAATAAAGCAGTTCTTTTGGATTCAGAATATTGATTTCTGCTTTCTTATATTCCTTAATTATTTTCTAGCCTTCCTTTAATCGTATTATCAAAATACTTGAATATTTTGTTCAAAAATAGTAGAGTTCTTATAGAAATTTCGTCCACTGTATTTGAACATGGATTTCCTGCGATATGGTCCGCTCGTTGTTCTCGATTGTTCCCGACAAAACTAAGCGTTAAGAAATGCTACGATTAACGTGCAAATTGAATTTTAATGTCGAACCAACGTTCCCGATCGACAACAGCCTACTGCTTGATGATACATGACCGCATCGTGGAGGACAGTCCATTAATGAACATTGTTCGAAAAATTACTTAAACCGCTGTTATGTTGACAAAAAATATATACTTTATCAAATGAAATAATATTATGTGAATGATCTTATTTTTTAAAATTTAAAAACAATTCTCCTCCTCCTCCTCCTCATACAATTAAACTCGTATTTATTAAAAAGAAAAAATTATAGTAATAATATCACCTCCCTCCACCATAGAGCGAGATATGGTGGTAGGGGTATTCATTATAAATTGCTCGCCACTCGTCATAAAAAACGTATACAATCACAGTCGCTATACGACGTTACATCGCGTGTATGATCTTATCATCCGACCGGTCAACTTCGCGCATTCCCCTTTTCTTTGACGGTAAGTACAATAAATAGTTTTTAAAAAACGATGTAAAATCTAGTGAAAAAACATTCTTTTATTTAGATGGATCAAATTACTCATATCATTGACATGGACGATTCATTGTGAAAAAAAGATTTATATGCAAAGAATTAGCCATGATCGATGTTTGTGTCGCGACGGCTCGTTCGAACTCTCTGAATTTCGCTTGGGAAGGAACTTTCGTTGTTTATCCGACGCTGACAAAAAGTCTGCATGGTATGTCAGCAATTTCGTGCATGGGATTCCATTTAAAGATTTCGGCTATGAAAACTATCAACAACACGATATATTTGAAGTATACGAAATTTTGTGTGCGATTACGCGAATCCTGTCGTAGCATACAAAGGTGGATGTTTCGAGAGAGACATCCTTCGGCAAATGCAAATAAACTCGATAAATTTAGAAGAT
>CAKAJA020000023.1:0-18078 GCA_916610235.2 Lasioglossum morio
GTTTGTATGCAAATACGCGAATATGTCGCAGAAACCAGGAATTGCCATCAAATTAAGCGATATAATCGAGTTTATGCAAGTATCGATGAATCTTTGTGCCACACGTCTGTTTCTGTACCGATTCGTTGTTTTGCGTGAAAAATCGATGCATTTGTATGCAAATACGCGAATGTGTCGCAGAAACCAGGAATTGCCATGTAATTAAGCGACATAATCGAGTTTATGCAAGAATCGATGAATCTTTGTGCCACACGTCTGTTTCTGTACCGATTCGTTGTTTTACGTGAAAATCTATGCATTTGTATGCAAATACGCGAATATGTCGCAGAAACCAGGAATTGCCATCAAATTAAGTGATATAATCGAGTTTATGCAAGTATCGATGAATCTTTGTGCCACACGTCTGTTTCTGTACCGATTCGTTGTTTTGCGTGAAAAATCGATGCATTTGTATGCAAATACGCGAATATGTCGCAGAAACCAGGAATTGCCATCAAATTAAGAGATATAATCGAGTTTATGCAAGTATCGATGAATCTTTGTGCCACACGTCTGTTTCTGTACCGATTCGTTGTTTTGCGTGAAAAATCGATGCATTTGTATGCAAATACGCGAATATGTTGCAGAAACCAGGAATTGCCATGTAATTAAGCGACATAATCGAGTTTATGCAAGAATCGATGAATCTTTGTGCCACACGTCTGTTTCTGTACCGATTCGTTGTTTTACGTGAAAAATCTATGCATTTGTATGCAAATACGCGAATATGTCGCAGAAACCAGGAATTGCCATCAAATTAAGTGATATAATCGAGTTTATGCAAGTATCGATGAATCTTTGTGCCACACGTCTGTTTCTGTACCGATTCGTTGTTTTGCGTGAAAAATCGATGCATTTGTATGCAAATACGCGAATATGTCGCAGAAACCCCCAATTGCCATGAAATTGAGCAATATATTCGAGTTTATGCAAGAATCGATGAATCTTTGTGCCACACGTCTGTTTCTGTACCGATTCGATGTTTTGCGTGAAAAATCGATGCGTTTGTATGCAAATACGCGAATATGTCGCAGAAACCAGGAATTGCCATCAAATTAAGCGATATAATCGAGTTTATGCAAGTATCGATGAATCTTTGTGCCACACGTCTGTTTCTGTACCGATTCGTTGTTTTGTGTGAAAAATCGATGCATTTGTATGCAAATACGCGAATATGTTGCAGAAACCCGCAATTGCCATGAAATTAAGCGATATAATCGAGTTTATGCAAGAATCGATGAATCTTTGTGCCACACGTCTGTTTCTGTACCGATTCGTTGTTTTGCGTGAAAAATCGATGCATTTGTTTGCAAATACGCGAATATGTCGCAGAAACCCGCAATTGCCATGAAATTAAGCGGTATAATCGAGTTTATGCAAGAATCGATGAATCTTTGTGCCACACGTCTGTTTCTGTACCGATTCGTTGTTTTGCGTGAAAAATCGATGCATTTGTATGCAAATACGCGAACATGTCGCAGAAAACCCGCAATTGCTATGAAATTAAGCGATATAATCGAGTTTATGCAAGAATCAATGAATCTTTGTGCCACACGTCTGTTTCTGTAACGATTCGTTGTTTTGCGTGAAAAATCGATGCATTTGTATGCAAATACGCGAATATGTCGCAGAAACCCGCAACTGCCATGAAATTAAGCGATATAATCGAGTTTATGCAAGAATCGATGAATCTTTGTGCCACACGTCTGTTTCTGTACCGATTCGTTGTTTTGCGTGAAAAATCGATGCATTTGTATGCAAATACGCGAATATGTTGCAGAAACCCGCAATTGCCATGAAATTAAGCGATATAATCGAGTTTATGCAAGAATCGATGAATCTTTGTGCCACACGTCTGTTTCTGTACCGATTCGTTGTTTTGCGTGAAAAATCGATGCATTTGTATGCAAATACGCGAATATGTCGCAGAAACCCGCAATTGCCATGAAATTAAGCGATATAATCGAGTTTATGCAAGAATCGATGAATCTTTGTGCCACACGTCTGTTTCTGTACCGATTCGATGTTTTGCGTGAAAAATCGATGCGTTTGTATGCAAATACGCGAATATGTCGCAGAAACCAGGAATTGCCATCAAATTAAACGATATAATCGAGTTTATGCAAGTATCGATGAATCTTTGTGCCACACGTCTGTTTCTGTACCGATTCGTTGTTTTGCGTGAAAAATCGATGCATTTGTATGCAAATACGCGAATATGTCGCAGAAACCCGCAATTGCCATGAAATTAAGCGATATAATCGAGTTTATGCAAGAATCGATGAATCTTTGTGCCACACGTCTGTTTCTGTACCGATTCGATGTTTTGCGTGAAAAATCGATGCGTTTGTATGCAAATACGCGAATATGTCGCAGAAACCAGGAATTGCCATCAAATTAAGCGATATAATCGAGTTTATGCAAGTATCGATGAATCTTTGTGCCACACGTCTGTTTCTGTACCGATTCGTTGTTTTGCGTGAAAAATCGATGCATTTGTATGCAAATACGCGAATATGTTGCAGAAACCAGGAATTGCCATGTAATTAAGCGACATAATCGAGTTTATGCAAGAATCGATGAATCTTTGTGCCACACGTCTGTTTCTGTACCGATTCGTTGTTTTACGTGAAAAATCTATGCATTTGTATGCAAATACGCGAATATGTCGCAGAAACCAGGAATTGCCATCAAATTAAGCGATATAATCGAGTTTATGCAAGTATCGATGAATCTTTGTGCCACACGTCTGTTTCTGTAACGATTCGTTGTTTTGCGTGAAAAATCGATGCATTTGTATGCAAATACGCGAATATGTCGCAGAAACCCGCAATTGCCATGAAATTAAGCGATATAATCGAGTTTATGCAAGAATCGATGAATCTTTGTGCCACACGTCTGTTTCTGTACCGATTCGATGTTTTGCGTGAAAAATCGATGCGTTTGTATGCAAATACGCGAATATGTCGCAGAAACCAGGAATTGCCATCAAATTAAGCGATATAATCGAGTTTATGCAAGTATCGATGAATCTTTGTGCCACACGTCTGTTTCTGTACCGATTCGTTGTTTTGCGTGAAAAATCGATGCATTTGTATGCAAATACGCGAATATGTTGCAGAAACCCGCAATTGCCATGAAATTAAGCGATATAATCGAGTTTATGCAAGAATCGATGAATCTTTGTGCCACACGTCTGTTTCTGTACCGATTCGTTGTTTTGCGTGAAAAATCGATGCATTTGTATGCAAATACGCGAATATGTCGCAGAAACCCGCAATTGCCATGAAATTAAGCGGTATAATCGAGTTTATGCAAGAATCGATGAATCTTTGTGCCACACGTCTGTTTCTGTACCGATTCGTTGTTTTGCGTGAAAAATCGATGCATTTGTATGCAAATACGCGAACATGTCGCAGAAAACCCGCAATTGCCATGAAATTAAGCGATATAATCGAGTTTATGCAAGAATCGATGAATCTTTGTGCCACACGTCTGTTTCTGTAACGATTCGTTGTTTTGCGTGAAAAATCGATGCATTTGTATGCAAATACGCGAATATGTCGCAGAAACCCGCAACTGCCATGAAATTAAGCGATATAATCGAGTTTATGCAAGAATCGATGAATCTTTGTGCCACACGTCTGTTTCTGTACCGATTCGTTGTTTTGCGTGAAAAATCGATGCATTTGTATGCAAATACGCGAATATGTCGCAGAAACCCGCAATTGCCATGAAATTAAGCGATATAATCGAGTTTATGCAAGAATCGATGAATCTTTGTGCCACACGTCTGTTTCTGTACCGATTCGATGTTTTGCGTGAAAAATCGATGCATTTCTATGCAAATACGCGAATATGTCGCAGAAACCAGGAATTGCCATCAAATTAAGTGATATAATCGAGTTTATGCAAGTATCGATGAATCTTTGTGCCACACGTCTGTTTCTGTACCGATTCGTTGTTTTGCGTGAAAAATCGATGCATTTGTATGCAAATACGCGAATATGTCGCAGAAACCCGCAATTGCCATGAAATTAAGCGGTATAATCGAGTTTATGCAAGAATCGATGAATCTTTGTGCCACACGTCTGTTTCTGTACCGATTCGTTGTTTTGCGTGAAAAATCGATGCATTTGTATGCAAATACGCGAATATGTCGCAGAAACCCGCAATTGCCATGAAATTAAGCGATATAATCGAGTTTATGCAAGAATCGATGAATCTTTGTGCCACACGTCTGTTTCTGTACCGATTCGATGTTTTGCGTGAAAAATCGATGCGTTTGTATGCAAATACGCGAATATGTCGCAGAAACCAGGAATTGCCATCAAATTAAGTGATATAATCGAGTTTATGCAAGTATCGATGAATCTTTGTGCCACACGTCTGTTTCTGTACCGATTCGTTGTTTTGCGTGAAAAATCGATGCATTTGTATGCAAATACGCGAATATGTCGCAGAAACCCCCAATTGCCATGAAATTAAGCGATATAATCGAGTTTATGCAAGAATCGATGAATCTTTGTGCCACACGTCTGTTTCTGTACCGATTCGATGTTTTGCGTGAAAAATCGATGCGTTTGTATGCAAATACGCGAATATGTCGCAGAAACCAGGAATTGCCATCAAATTAAGCGATATAATCGAGTTTATGCAAGTATCGATGAATCTTTGTGCCACACGTCTGTTTCTGTACCGATTCGTTGTTTTGCGTGAAAAATCGATGCATTTGTATGCAAATACGCGAATATGTTGCAGAAACCAGGAATTGCCATGTAATTAAGCGACATAATCCAGTTTATGCAAGAATCGATGAATCTTTGTGCCACACGTCTGTTTCTGTACCGATTCGTTGTTTTACGTGAAAAATCTATGCATTTGTATGCAAATACGCGAATATGTCGCAGAAACCAGGAATTGCCATCAAATTAAGCGTTTTATGCAAGTATCGATGAATCTTTGTGCCACACGTCTGTTTCTGTAACGATTCGTTGTTTTGCGTGAAAAATCGATGCATTTGTATGCAAATACGCGAATATGTCGCAGAAACCCGCAATTGCCATGAAATTAAGCGATATAATCGAGTTTATGCAAGAATCGATGAATCTTTGTGCCACACGTCTGTTTCTGTACCCGATTCGATGTTTTGCGTGAAAAATCGATGCGTTTGTATGCAAATACGCGAATATGTCGCAGAAACCAGGAATTGCCATCAAATTAAGTGATATAATCGAGTTTATGCAAGTATCGATGAATCTTTGTGCCACACGTCTGTTTCTGTACCGATTCGTTGTTTTGCGTGAAAAATCGATGCATTTGTATGCAAATACGCGAATATGTTGCAGAAACCCGCAATTGCCATGAAATTAAGCGATATAATCGAGTTTATGCAAGAATCGATGAATCTTTGTGCCACACGTCTGTTTCTGTACCGATTCGTTGTTTTGCGTGAAAAATCGATGCATTTGTATGCAAAATACGCGAATATGTCGCAGAAACCCGCAATTGCCATGAAATTAAGCGGTATAATCGAGTTTATGCAAGAATCGATGAATCTTTGTGCCACACCGTCTGTTTCTGTACCGATTCGTTGTTTTGCGTGAAAAATCGATGCATTTGTATGCAAATACGCGAATATGTCGCAGAAACCCGCAATTGCCATGAAATTAAGCGATATAATCGAGTTTATGCAAGAATCGATGAATCTTTGTGCCACACGTCTGTTTCTGTACCGATTCGTTGTTTTGCGTGAAAAAATCGATGCATTTGTATGCAAATACGCGAATATGTCGCAGAAACCCGCAATTGCCATGAAATTAAGCGATATAATCGAGTTTATGCAAGAATCGATGAATCTTTGTGCCACACGTCTGTTTCTGTACCGATTCGTTGTTTTGCGTGAAAAATCGATGCATTTGTATGCAAATACGCGAATATGTCGCAGAAACCCGCAATTGCCATGAAATTAAGCGATATAATCGAGTTTATGCAAGAATCGATGAATCTTTGTGCCACACGTCTGTTTCTGTACCGATTCGATGTTTTGCGTGAAAAATCGATGCGTTTGTATGCAAATACGCGAATATGTCGCAGAAACCAGGAATTGCCATCAAATTAAGTGATATAATCGAGTTTATGCAAGTATCGATGAATCTTTGTGCCACACGTCTGTTTCTGTACCGATTCGTTGTTTTGCGTGAAAAATCGATGCATTTGTATGCAAATACGCGAATATGTCGCAGAAACCCCCCAATTGCCATGAAATTAAGCGATATAATCGAGTTTATGCAAGAATCGATGAATCTTTGTGCCACACGTCTGTTTCTGTACCGATTCGATGTTTTGCGTGAAAAATCGATGCGTTTGTATGCAAATACGCGAATATGTCGCAGAAACCAGGAATTGCCATCAAATTAAGCGATATAATCGAGTTTATGCGAGTATCGATGAATCTTTGTGCCACACGTCTGTTTCTGTACCGATTCGTTGTTTTGTGTGAAAAAATCGATGCATTTGTATGCAAATACGCGAATATGTTGCAGAAACCAGGAATTGCCATGTAATTAAGCGACATAATCCAGTTTATGCAAGAATCGATGAATCTTTGTGCCACACGTCTGTTTCTGTACCGATTCGTTGTTTTACGTGAAAAATCTATGCATTTGTATGCAAATACGCGAATATGTCGCAGAAACCAGGAATTGCCATCAAATTAAGCGATATAATCGATTTTATGCAAGTATCGATGAATCTTTGTGCCACACGTCTGTTTCTGTAACGATTCGTTGTTTTGCGTGAAAAATCGATGCATTTGTATGCAATTACGCGAATATGTCACAGAAACCAGGAATTGCCAAGAAATTAAGCGATATAATCGAGTTTATGCAAGAATCGATGAATCTTTGTGCCACACGTCTGTTTCTGTACCGATTCGATGTTTTGCGTGAAAAATCGATGCGTTTGTATGCAAATACGCGAATATGTCGCAGAAACCAGGAATTGCCATCAAATTAAGTGATATAATCGAGTTTATGCAAGTATCGATGAATCTTTGTGCCACACGTCTGTTTCTGTACCGATTCGTTGTTTTGCGTGAAAAATCGATGCATTTGTATGCAAATACGCGAATATGTTGCAGAAACCCGCAATTGCCATGAAATTAAGCGATATAATCGAGTTTATGCAAGAATCGATGAATCTTTGTGCCACACGTCTGTTTCTGTACCGATTCGTTGTTTTGCGTGAAAAATCGATGCATTTGTATGCAAATACGCGAATATGTCGCAGAAACCCGCAATTGCCATGAAATTAAGCGGTATAATCGAGTTTATGCAAGAATCGATGAACCTTTGTGCCACACGTCTGTTTCTGTACCGATTCGTTGTTTTGCGTGAAAAATCGATGCATTTGTATGCAAATACGCGAACATGTCGCAGAAAACCCGCAATTGCCATGAAATTAAGCGATATAATCGAGTTTATGCAAGAATCGATGAATCTTTGTGCCACACGTCTGTTTCTGTAACGATTCGTTGTTTTGCGTGAAAAATCGATGCATTTGTATGCAAATACGCGAATATGTCGCAGAAACCCGCAACTGCCATGAAATTAAGCGATATAATCGAGTTTATGCAAGAATCGATGAATCTTTGTGCCACACGTCTGTTTCTGTACCGATTCGTTGTTTTGCGTGAAAAATCGATGCATTTGTATGCAAATACGCAAATATGTCGCAGAAACCCGCAATTGCCATGAAATTAAGCGATATAATCGAGTTTATGCAAGAATCGATGAATCTTTGTGCCACACGTCTGTTTCTGTACCGATTCGATGTTTTGCGTGAAAAATCGATGCATTTCTATGCAAATACGCGAATATGTCGCAGAAACCAGGAATTGCCATCAAATTAAGTGATATAATCGAGTTTATGCAAGTATCGATGA
Organism: Lasioglossum morio; assembly: GCA_916610235.2. Taxonomy (NCBI): domain Eukaryota; kingdom Metazoa; phylum Arthropoda; class Insecta; order Hymenoptera; family Halictidae; genus Lasioglossum; species Lasioglossum morio. The sequence continues at coordinate 7,985 of CAKAJA020000023.1, forward strand.
ATCTTTGTGCCACACGTCTGTTTCTGTACCGATTCGTTGTTTTGCGTGAAAAATCGATGCATTTGTATGCAAATACGCGAATATGTCGCAGAAAACCCGCAATTGCCATGAAATTAAGCGATATAATCGAGTTTATGCAAGAATCGATGAATCTTTGTGCCACACGTCTGTTTCTGTAACGATTCGTTGTTTTGCGTGAAAAATCGATGCATTTGTATGCAAATACGCGAATATGTCGCAGAAACCCGCAACTGCCATGAAATTAAGCGATATAATCGAGTTTATGCAAGAATCGATGAATCTTTGTGCCACACGTCTGTTTCTGTACCGATTCGTTGTTTTGCGTGAAAAATCGATGCATTTGTATGCAAATACGCGAATATGTCGCAGAAACCCGCAATTGCCATGAAATTAAGCGATATAATCGAGTTTATGCAAGAATCGATGAATCTTTGTGCCACACGTCTGTTTCTGTACCGATTCGATGTTTTGCGTGAAAAATCGATGCATTTCTATGCAAATACGCGAATATGTCGCAGAAACCAGGAATTGCCATCAAATTAAGTGATATAATCGAGTTTATGCAAGTATCGATGAATCTTTGTGCCACACGTCTGTTTCTGTACCGATTCGTTGTTTTGCGTGAAAAATCGATGCATTTGTATGCAAATACGCGAATATGTCGCAGAAACCCGCAATTGCCATGAAATTAAGCGATATAATCGAGTTTATGCAAGAATCAATGAATCTTTGTGCCACACGTCTGTTTCTGTACCGATTCGATGTTTTGCGTGAAAAATCGATGCGTTTGTATGCAAATACGCGAATATGTCGCAGAAACCAGGAATTGCCATCAAATTAAGTGATATAATCGAGTTTATGCAAGTATCGATGAATCTTTGTGCCACACGTCTGTTTCTGTACCGATTCGTTGTTTTACGTGAAAAATCTATGCATTTGTATGCAAATACGCGAATATGTCGCAGAAACCAGGAATTGCCATCAAATTAAGCGATATAATCGAATTTATGCAAGTATCGATGAATCTTTGTGCCACACGTCTGTTTCTGTACCGATTCGTTGTTTTGCGTGAAAAATCGATGCATTTGTATGCAAATACGCGAACATGTCGCAGAAACCCGCAATTGCCATGAAATTAAGCGATATAATCGAGTTTATGCAAGAATCGATGAATCTTTGTGCCACACGTCTGTTTCTGTAACGATTCGTTGTTTTGCGTGAAAAATCGATGCATTTGTATGCAAATACGCGAATATGTCGCAGAAACCCGCAATTGCCATGAAATTAAGCGATATAATCGAGTTTATGCAAGAATCGATGAATCTTTGTGCCACACGTCTGTTTCTGTACCGAATTCGTTGTTTTGCGTGAAAAATCGATGCATTTGCATGCAAATACGCGATTATGTCGCAGAAACCAGGAATTGCCATGAAATTAAGCGATATAATCGAGTTTATGCAAGAATCGATGAATCTTTGTGCCAGTCTGTTTCTGTACCGATTCGTTGTTTTGCGTGAAAAATCGATGCATTTGTATGCAAATACGCGAATATGTCGCAGAAACCCGCAATTGCCATGAAATTAAGCGACATAATCGAGTTTATGCAAGAATCGATGAATCTTTGTGCCACACGTCTGTTTCTGTACCGATTCGTTGTTTTGCGTGAAAAATCGATGCATTTGTATGCAAATACGCGAATATGTCGCAGAAACCCGCAATTGCCATGAAATTAAGCGACATAATCGAGTTTATGCAAGAATCGATGAATCTTTGTGCCACACGTCTGTTTCTGTACCGATTCGTTGTTTTACGTGAAAAATCTATGCATTTGTATGCAAATACGCGAATATGTCGCAGAAACCAGGAATTGCCATCAAATTAAGCGATATAATCGAGTTTATGCAAGTATTGATGAATCTTTGTGCCACACGTCTGTTTCTGTACCGATTCGTTGTTTTTGCGTGAAAAATCGACGCATTTGTATGCAAATACGCGAACATGTCGCAGAAACCCGCAATTGCCATGAAATTAAGCGATATAATCGAGTTTATGCAAGAATCGATGAATCTTTGTGCCACACGTCTGTTTCTGTAACGATTCGTTGTTTTGCGTGAAAAATCGATGCATTTGTATGCAAATACACGAATATGTCGCAGAAACCCGCAATTGCCATGAAATTAAGCGATATAATCGAGTTTATGCAAGAATCGATGAATCTTTGTGCCACACGTCTGTTTCTGTACCGATTCGATGTTTTGCGTGAAAAATCGATGCGTTTGTATGCAAATACGCGAATATGTCGCAGAAACCAGGAATTGCCATCAAATTAAGAGATATAATCGAGTTTATGCAAGTATCGATGAATCTTTGTGCCACACGTCTGTTTCTGTACCGATTCGTTGTTTTGCGTGAAAAATCGATGCATTTGTATGCAAATACGCGAATATGTTGCAGAAACCAGGAATTGCCATGTAATTAAGCGACATAATCGAGTTTATGCAAGAATCGATGAATCTTTGTGCCACACGTCTGTTTCTGTACCGATTCGTTGTTTTACGTGAAAAATCTATGCATTTGTATGCAAATACGCGAATATGTCGCAGAAACCAGGAATTGCCATCAAATTAAGTGATATAATCGAGTTTATGCAAGTATCGATGAATCTTTGTGCCACACGTCCTGTTTCTGTACCGATTCGTTGTTTTGCGTGAAAATCGATGCATTTGTATGCAAATACGCGAATATGTCGCAGAAACCAGGAATTGCCATCAAATTAAGAGATATAATCGAGTTTATGCAAGTATCGATGAATCTTTGTGCCACACGTCTGTTTCTGTACCGATTCGTTGTTTTGCGTGAAAAATCGATGCATTTGTATGCAAATACGCGAATGTGTCGCAGAAACCAGGAATTGCCATGTAATTAAGCGACATAATCGAGTTTATGCAAGAATCGATGAATCTTTGTGCCACACGTCTGTTTCTGTACCGATTCGTTGTTTTTACGTGAAAAATCTATGCATTTGTATGCAAATACGCGAATATGTCGCAGAAACCAGGAATTGCCATCAAATTAAGTGATATAATCGAGTTTATGCAAGTTATCGATGAATCTTTGTGCCACACGTCTGTTTCTGTACCGATTCGTTGTTTTGCGTGAAAGATCGATGCATTTGTATGCAAATACGCGAATATGTCGCAGAAACCCACAATTGCCATGAAATTGAGCAATATATTCGAGTTTATGCAAGAATCGATGAATCTTTGTGCCACACGTCTGTTTCTGTACCGATTCGATGTTTTGCGTGAAAAATCGATGCGTTTGTATGCAAATACGCGAATATGTCGCAGAAACCAGGAATTGCCATCAAATTAAGCGATATAATCGAGTTTATGCAAGTATCGATGAATCTTTGTGCCACACGTCTGTTTCTGTACCGATTCGTTGTTTTGTGTGAAAAATCGATGCATTTGTATGCAAATACGCGAATATGTTGCAGAAACCCGCAATTGCCATGAAATTAAGCGATATAATCGAGTTTATGCAAGAATCGATGAATCTTTGTGCCACACGTCTGTTTCTGTACCGATTCGTTGTTTTGCGTGAAAAATCGATGCATTTGTATGCAAATACGCGAATATGTCGCAGAAACCCGCAATTGCCATGAAATTAAGCGGTATAATCGAGTTTATGCAAGAATCGATGAATCTTTGTGCCACACGTCTGTTTCTGTACCGATTCGTTGTTTTGCGTGAAAAATCGATGCATTTGTATGCAAATACGCGAAACATGTCGCAGAAAACCCGCAATTGCCATGAAATTAAGCGATATAATCGAGTTTATGCAAGAATCAATGAATCTTTGTGCCACACGTCTGTTTCTGTAACGATTCGTTGTTTTGCGTGAAAAATCGATGCATTTGTATGCAAATACGCGAATATGTCGCAGAAACCCGCAACTGCCATGAAATTAAGCGATATAATCGAGTTTATGCAAGAATCGATGAATCTTTGTGCCACACGTCTGTTTCTGTACCGATTCGTTGTTTTGCGTGAAAAATCGATGCATTTGTATGCAAATACGCGAATATGTTGCAGAAACCCGCAATTGCCATGAAATTAAGCGATATAATCGAGTTTATGCAAGAATCGATGAATCTTTGTGCCACACGTCTGTTTCTGTACCGATTCGTTGTTTTGCGTGAAAAATCGATGCATTTGTATGCAAATACGCGAATATGTCGCAGAAACCCGCAATTGCCATGAAATTAAGCGATATAATCGAGTTTATGCAAGAATCGATGAATCTTTGTGCCACACGTCTGTTTCTGTACCGATTCGATGTTTTGCGTGAAAAATCGATGCGTTTGTATGCAAATACGCGAATATGTCGCAGAAACCAGGAATTGCCATCAAATTAAGTGATATAATCGAGTTTATGCAAGTATCGATGAATCTTTGTGCCACACGTCTGTTTCTGTACCGATTCGTTGTTTTGCGTGAAAAATCGATGCATTTGTATGCAAATACGCGAATATGTCGCAGAAACCCCCAATTGCCATGAAATTAAGCGATATAATCGAGTTTATGCAAGAATCGATGAATCTTTGTGCCACACGTCTGTTTCTGTACCGATTCGATGTTTTTGCGTGAAAAATCGATGCGTTTGTATGCAAATACGCGAATATGTCGCAGAAACCAGGAATTGCCATCAAATTAAGCGATATAATCGAGTTTATGCAAGTATCGATGAATCTTTGTGCCACACGTCTGTTTCTGTACCGATTCGTTGTTTTGCGTGAAAAATCGATGCATTTGTATGCAAATACGCGAATATGTTGCAGAAACCAGAATTGCCATGTAATTAAGCGACATAATCGAGTTTATGCAAGAATCGATGAATCTTTGTGCCACACGTCTGTTTCTGTACCGATTCGTTGTTTTACGTGAAAAATCTATGCATTTGTATGCAAATACGCGAATATGTCGCAGAAACCAGGAATTGCCATCAAATTAAGCGATATAATCGAGTTTATGCAAGTATCGATGAATCTTTGTGCCACACGTCTGTTTCTGTAACGATTCGTTGTTTTGCGTGAAAAATCGATGCATTTGTATGCAAATACGCGAATATGTCGCAGAAACCCGCAATTGCCATGAAATTAAGCGATATAATCGAGTTTATGCAAGAATCGATGAATCTTTGTGCCACACGTCTGTTTCTGTACCGATTCGATGTTTTGCGTGAAAAATCGATGCGTTTGTATGCAAATACGCGAATATGTCGCAGAAACCAGGAATTGCCATCAAATTAAGTGATATAATCGAGTTTATGCAAGTATCGATGAATCTTTGTGCCACACGTCTGTTTCTGTACCGATTCGTTGTTTTGCGTGAAAAATCGATGCATTTGTATGCAAATACGCGAATATGTTGCAGAAACCCGCAATTGCCATGAAATTAAGCGATATAATCGAGTTTATGCAAGAATCGATGAATCTTTGTGCCACACGTCTGTTTCTGTACCGATTCGTTGTTTTGCGTGAAAAATCGATGCATTTGTATGCAAATACGCGAATATGTCGCAGAAACCCGCAATTGCCATGAAATTAAGCGATATAATCGAGTTTATGCAAGAATCGATGAATCTTTGTGCCACACGTCTGTTTCTGTACCGATTCGATGTTTTGCGTGAAAAATCGATGCGTTTGTATGCAAATACGCGAATATGTCGCAGAAACCAGGAATTGCCATCAAATTAAGTGATATAATCGAGTTTATGCAAGTATCGATGAATCTTTGTGCCACACGTCTGTTTCTGTACCGATTCGTTGTTTTGCGTGAAAAATCGATGCATTTGTATGCAAATACGCGAATATGTCGCAGAAACCCCCAATTGCCATGAAATTAAGCGATATAATCGAGTTTATGCAAGAATCGATGAATCTTTGTGCCACACGTCTGTTTCTGTACCGATTCGATGTTTTGCGTGAAAAATCGATGCGTTTGTATGCAAATACGCGAATATGTCGCAGAAACCAGGAATTGCCATCAAATTAAGCGATATAATCGAGTTTATGCAAGTATCGATGAATCTTTGTGCCACACGTCTGTTTCTGTACCGATTCGTTGTTTTGCGTGAAAAATCGATGCATTTGTATGCAAATACGCGAATATGTTGCAGAAACCAGGAATTGCCATGTAATTAAGCGACATAATCGAGTTTATGCAAGAATCGATGAATCTTTGTGCCACACGTCTGTTTCTGTACCGATTCGTTGTTTTACGTGAAAAATCTATGCATTTGTATGCAAATACGCGAATATGTCGCAGAAACCAGGAATTGCCATCAAATTAAGCGATATAATCGAGTTTATGCAAGTATCGATGAATCTTTGTGCCACACGTCTGTTTCTGTAACGATTCGTTGTTTTGCGTGAAAAATCGATGCATTTGTATGCAAATACGCGAATATGTCGCAGAAACCCGCAATTGCCATGAAATTAAGCGATATAATCGAGTTTATGCAAGAATCGATGAATCTTTGTGCCACACGTCTGTTTCTGTACCGATTCGATGTTTTGCGTGAAAAATCGATGCGTTTGTATGCAAATACGCGAATATGTCGCAGAAACCAGGAATTGCCATCAAATTAAGTGATATAATCGAGTTTATGCAAGTATCGATGAATCTTTGTGCCACACGTCTGTTTCTGTACCGATTCGTTGTTTTGCGTGAAAAATCGATGCATTTGTATGCAAATACGCGAATATGTTGCAGAAACCCGCAATTGCCATGAAATTAAGCGATATAATCGAGTTTATGCAAGAATCGATGAATCTTTGTGCCACACGTCTGTTTCTGTACCGATTCGTTGTTTTGCGTGAAAAATCGATGCATTTGTATGCAAATACGCGAATATGTCGCAGAAACCCGCAATTGCCATGAAATTAAGCGGTATAATCGAGTTTATGCAAGAATCGATGAATCTTTGTGCCACACGTCTGTTTCTGTACCGATTCGTTGTTTTGCGTGAAAAATCGATGCATTTGTATGCAAATACGCGAACATGTCGCAGAAAACCCGCAATTGCCATGAAATTAAGCGATATAATCGAGTTTATGCAAGAATCGATGAATCTTTGTGCCACACGTCTGTTTCTGTAACGATTCGTTGTTTGCGTGAAAAATCGATGCATTTGTATGCAAATACGCGAATATGTCGCAGAAACCCGCAACTGCCATGAAATTAAGCGATATAATCGAGTTTATGCAAGAATCGATGAATCTTTGTGCCACACGTCTGTTTCTGTACCGATTCGTTGTTTTGCGTGAAAAATCGATGCATTTGTATGCAAATACGCGAATATGTCGCAGAAACCCGCAATTGCCATGAAATTAAGCGATATAATCGAGTTTATGCAAGAATCGATGAATCTTTGTGCCACACGTCTGTTTCTGTACCGATTCGATGTTTTGCGTGAAAAATCGATGCATTTCTATGCAAATACGCGAATATGTCGCAGAAACCAGGAATTGCCATCAAATTAAGTGATATAATCGAGTTTATGCAAGTATCGATGAATCTTTGTGCCACACGTCTGTTTCTGTACCGATTCGTTGTTTTGCGTGAAAAATCGATGCATTTGTATGCAAATACGCGAATATGTCGCAGAAAACCCGCAATTGCCATGAAATTAAGCGATATAATCGAGTTTATGCAAGAATCGATGAATCTTTGTGCCACACGTCTGTTTCTGTAACGATTCGTTGTTTTGCGTGAAAAATCGATGCATTTGTATGCAAATACGCGAATATGTCGCAGAAACCCGCAACTGCCATGAAATTAAGCGATATAATCGAGTTTATGCAAGAATCGATGAATCTTTGTGCCACACGTCTGTTTCTGTACCGATTCGTTGTTTTGCGTGAAAAATCGATGCATTTGTATGCAAATACGCGAATATGTCGCAGAAACCCGCAATTGCCATGAAATTAAGCGATATAATCGAGTTTATGCAAGAATCGATGAATCTTTGTGCCACACGTCTGTTTCTGTACCCGATTCGATGTTTTGCGTGAAAAATCGTTGCATTTCTATGCAAATACGCGAATATGTCGCAGAAACCAGGAATTGCCATCAAATTAAGTGATATAATCGAGTTTATGCAAGTATCGATGAATCTTTGTGCCACACGTCTGTTTCTGTACCGATTCGTTGTTTTGCGTGAAAAATCGATGCATTTGTATGCAAATACGCGAATATGTCGCAGAAACCCGCAATTGCCATGAAATTAAGCGATATAATCGAGTTTATGCAAGAATCAATGAATCTTTGTGCCACACGTCTGTTTCTGTACCGATTCGATGTTTTGCGTGAAAAATCGATGCGTTTGTATGCAAATACGCGAATATGTCGCAGAAACCAGGAATTGCCATCAAATTAAGTGATATAATCGAGTTTATGCAAGTATCGATGAATCTTTGTGCCACACGTCTGTTTCTGTACCGATTCGTTGTTTTACGTGAAAAATCTATGCATTTGTATGCAAATACGCGAATATGTCGCAGAAACCAGGAATTGCCATCAAATTAAGCGATATAATCGAGTTTATGCAAGTATCGATGAATCTTTGTGCCACACGTCTGTTTCTGTACCGATTCGTTGTTTTGCGTGAAAAATCGATGCATTTGTATGCAAATACGCGAACATGTCGCAGAAACCCGCAATTGCCATGAAATTAAGCGATATAATCGAGTTTATGCAAGAATCGATGAATCTTTGTGCCACACGTCTGTTTCTGTAACGATTCGTTGTTTTGCGTGAAAAATCGATGCATTTGTATGCAAATACGCGAATATGTCGCAGAAACCCGCAATTGCCATGAAATTAAGCGATATAATCGAGTTTATGCAAGAATCGATGAATCTTTGTGCCACACGTCTGTTTCTGTACCGAATTCGTTGTTTTGCGTGAAAAATCGATGCATTTGCATGCAAATACGCGATTATGTCGCAGAAACCAGGAATTGCCATGAAATTAAGCGATATAATCGAGTTTATGCAAGAATCGATGAATCTTTGTGCCACACGTCTGTTTCTGTACCGATTCGTTGTTTTGCGTGAAAAATCGATGCATTTGCATGCAAATACGCGATTATGTCGCAGAAACCAGGAATTGCCATGAAATTAAGCGATATAATCGAGTTTATGCAAGAATCGATGAATCTTTGTGCCACACGTCTGTTTCTGTACCGATTCGTTGTTTTGCGTGAAAAATCGATGCATTTGTATGCAAATACGCGAATATGTCGCAGAAACCCGCAATTGCCATGAAATTAAGCGACATAATCGAGTTTATGCAAGAATCGATGAATCTTTGTGCCACACGTCTGTTTCTGTACCGATTCGTTGTTTTGCGTGAAAAATCGATGCATTTGTATGCAAATACGCGAATATGTCGCAGAAACCCGCAATTGCCATGAAATTAAGCGATATAATCAAGTTTATGCAAGAATCGACGAATCTTTGTGCCACACGTCTGTTTCTGTACCGATTCGTTGTCTTGCGTGAAAAATCGATGCATTTGTATGCAAATACGCGAATATGTCGCAGAAACCCGCAATTGCCATGAAATTAAGCGATATAATCGAGTTTATGCAAGAATCGATGAATCTTTGTGCCACACGTCTGTTTCTGTACCGATTCGATGTTTTGCGTGAAAAATCGATGCGTTTGTATGCAAATACGCGAATATGTCGCAGAAACCAGGAATTGCCATCAAATTAAGTGATATAATCGAGTTTATGAAAGTATCGATGAATCTTTGTGCCACACGTCTGTTTCTGTACCGATTCGATGTTTTGCGTGAAAAATCGATGCGTTTGTATGCAAATACGCGAATATGTCGCAGAAACCAGGAATTGCCATCAAATTAAGTGATATAATCGAGTTTATGAAAGTATCGATGAATCTTTGTGCCACACGTCTGTTTCTGTACCGATTCGATGTTTTGCGTGAAAAATCGATGCGTTTGTATGCAAATACGCGAATATGTCGCAGAAACCCCCAATTG